>VZTL01075139.1:0-106769 GCA_013400535.1 Scopus umbretta
GCCATGCAAACCCAATACAATGGAGTATCTGAATCACAGCTCCTACGAAAAAACATCATGACATTTCTGTAATCCTGTGGGTTTTTAAGCTTTCTCTTCTGAAAAGTTGAATTTTCCTTTGAAAAATGTGGATCAGACCCCAAAACTTTCAGTAGTTTTAGTAGCTGAGAGGTGTATCCTATTCCTGGGTCCTCTTATCATCCAAATTTCTACCAGTCACTATAGGAAAGTATTTCCCAGAAGAAAGCCAGACACGTGGAACCATAGATCAGGAAATTCTGGCTACATATATACTTAATAAATAAAACAGACCCTTTAGGCCACATCCATTTTGTTAAACTCTCTTACCCTCCAAAACAGAGAGGCCATATCAGGACTGCTGCCCTGCCCATGTTAATTCCTGAAGGTTGCCAAAAATTTGTAAAAGGATGGGCAAAAACTATAGCAAGAACTGTCCTAAAGAACTTCAGATGAAAAAGTGTCAGTCTTAAGACATTGATTTACTAACACAGATGTAATCTGTCTGTCCAGAAGGTCTTGGGCCCAAACACAGGATCTGTTCCATACCTGCGTGGCTCTTCAGGAGAGGATGGTTGTGGCACGCTTGTCGGTTGCCAGAGGTGCCCAAGACACATCCAGCACCACGTTGCCTTGGCCTGGTTCCTTAGCCTGATAAGCAGGTAGTGACAGCTAAGTTAATCTGCTGGCCCCCTCCAATCTGGAGCCAAACTTGGACCCAGATCACTTCTGAGGTGTGAATGCACTGATACAGTGCGCCAAAGACGGTAGGATAGGCAGGGCTCTTCGAAATGTTTGCAGTGATTTATCTCCTGTAATTTAAAGAACAGCTTTGTACTATAGTTTTCTTCAAAAGTTTAATTAAAAAGTTCTCTTTCTTTCTTTCCTTTTGTCCTCTGAAAAAGCGAGGAGAAAGGAGATGGATAAAAATAAAATAGAAGTGAAGTTAAAGCATGCAAATGTTGATTAAAAAATATCAACCCACTCTACTGTGAAATGCTAACAATGGTTCCCATGGCTCCTGTCTCCCGAGTCAGAATAGCCCCAGTGGGTGAACTTTTGATTTCTAAAAGCACAGCCACTTCTTGAATGGGCACCATTATTTACTCACACTCAGAAAGGCAGTATCTGCTGTAGGAGATAAAATCGCCTAGTGAGCTCCCATGTTTGGAAAGTGATGTCAGTCAAATTCCAACTTGAAACAAGTTTCATGTCTTTGAACGGCGTGGGTAGGTAGTAATGGGAACCGATCACCAACAGGGACCATGATTTTTTTTTTTTTTTTTCTCCGTTATTTGCATGGATAAGTCAAACTTGGATAGCTTTCTGGAAGCCAGAACACAAGACAGGGATCTGATGGTGTTGTCAAAGTGAAATTCCCTGCCCCAGGTGCTAAGGGTAATCGCTCCAGAAACCCATTACTGTCCTGTTATGCCACCTCCCACTCTGTGCATCCGTGAAGAAAAAAAACCCAAACAGTCATTTATTAAGTATTTAATTGTCACTTTCAGTTTGCCCACTTCACAGCAATATTTAACACTAGCACAGCACTTCAACCACCCTGTGGAAATTTCACAGTGTTTATTTTGTCTGGTGACTGAAGAGTAGTAGTAACATCAGTGTGTTTCTCCAGAGCTTGCTCTTTTACCTCCTCCTTCTTTCTTTCCAACAGGTCAGCAGATTTCTACTCGCAATCAATACGATCACTAGAAAAAAACATTAGTCCCCAATAAAGATTCCCTAATCCGACCAGTAGCCAGCGCACAAGGCAGGGAGCAAAGGTCAAGAAAGTGGAAAGAGTTGTAAGTTGTTTACAAGATCTTGGGCCAGCTGCACCGCTCACTGCTGAAGACACCGTAGTAGATGGCTTTGATGCTCCCAACCACCTTCCTGCCACCATGTGGCCCCAACATGCAACGAGTGTGTGTTGGTATTTGCAACCATAAGATGGGCCAGGGACAAAGCACAGTTCAGCCCCCACAGCTTCTCCCTGAGCAACTCTGGGGCTTCGAGTGCTTCAACTGGGGCAGCTTTTGAGGGAGCCATAGGAAAGCCAGGGCAAAGCCATCCCTGCCCAAGGTTTCAGCATATTGGGTACCTTTGCTGCAATCACAAGCAGCAGGCTCAGCAGAGGCTGCCCTGCAGATGCTAGCTCAACTTTTGGGTGCAATTCGCTCAGAAACTTGAAATAAGCCAGGCTTGGCACTGAAAAAAGACAACAGTTGTGCTGGGCCAGCCAGCTTTAAAGTCCATCAAGCTCAGGTTGAGCAACGGCAGGACGTTGTAAGAACAAGGCAAACACACAATGCTGCATCCCAGGACACTCCTGAAGGGTCTTCCTGAGCTAGCTGTGGTGCTGTCAATTTAATAACAGAAATTTCCTCAGTGCTTGGATTTGTCTACTGTTTTTTTCTAAATGCTTGGCAGCATGAGAAGCGGTTGCCCGGCTTAACTGTGCTGTGTAGAAAAACAAGAGCCTTCCTTTTGCTAGGTTTGACCTGTCACCTAACCATTTCAAATGGTGCTCCTGGCTCTTGCTAGGAAAAATCTTTCATTGCAGGGCACTCATGATTTTGCAGCTGTTTATCTTGTATCACACCAGTTGTCCCTTTTCTGGAGTGAGGAGTCTTGGTCTCCATGACAGCTTGTCATATAGAAACTGCTCCATCCCTCTGATCACCTTCACCAGCCTTCTCTGAACCTTTTCTTGTTCTGCTACATCCTTTTAGAGATGAACAGGGACCACAAACACACAGCACGCAGCACCCTGCCAGTGAAGCAGTAGCGTGATTTCACGATTGCTTTCTTCCTTCCTCAGTCCTCCCTTTCATCTGATTTTGCTCTTCTGACCCATTCCCGGGCTGTGCCGGTTGCACAAGCCGCGGTGGCTGCAGGGCTGGCAGAGGCACATTGCAGCCGTCTGGCTGGAGAGGACGCGATGCAGTGAGAAGGTTTCCAGCCCTCCCTTTACAACCTGCAATGCTTTTCCTTCTCGCCGCTCTGCCGAGCTGTGATTGCGCTTCCTTCTCCCTCTTGCTCGGGCTGGCACAGATGGTTGGAGGTTTTTCTGAAGCTGAAAACACAGGGTCAAGACACGGAGGCCACCGTATTCCTGCGT
Source organism: Scopus umbretta (assembly GCA_013400535.1). Taxonomy (NCBI): domain Eukaryota; kingdom Metazoa; phylum Chordata; class Aves; order Pelecaniformes; family Scopidae; genus Scopus; species Scopus umbretta. Next base: position 3,137 of record VZTL01075139.1, read on the forward strand.
GAGGCTCAGCTTTATGGAGGGCGTGGTTGGCCACCGTGGCCATCAGGCGGCGGCAGCTTCTCGTCCCCATCTCTTCCTATTGATCTAGCGTGGTTTTGTTACAAACAGTCGGATTTAATTAGAAGCAGCAAAACATTTTGATTTATGATTCCTCCCCGCCTTACCTCCTCCCCTCCCTCTCTGCTGTCCAGCTTCATGCTTGTCAGAGCAGATATTTTTAATATATATATATTTTTATCACAAGCCGCTCCCTCAGCGCTATTGGCAAAGCTTTTAGCAGGGGAGAAGACGCCCAGCTTACAAATACCTCTTCGATTACTATTGCTTGCTTTAGTGATTTTCCAGGAGGGGCAAAGGGCTGTATCCTGGCTGTTTCTCTTTCCTCCGCAGTGAGATGTTCACCTCTTCTTATAGCAGTGTCCCCCGGCTGTCCTGGGTGGCTGTTCCTCTTTGCCCTGGCTTGCGCTCAGTCCAGGGCTGTGCTCTGCATCTGCTTTCCCCCCTTACCAGACGTCGAGGCATTCATAAATTAGCTCCTCTGGCCAGCTACCCTCGAGTTTATCAAAAGCTGAACTAAATCCCAGGGCAGGGGCAGCAGGAGGTGAACGTCTCTGCAACCACCGGGTCTGCCAAATCTGCGTCTGAGCTTAGACTTGGTTCATGAATTAATGTGAAAGAGGTTCCATTATATATATATTGGGCTGGGATGCGTGTGTGTGTGTGTGTGTATAATCAAATGAGTCATTTCCACAGTCATTTGTAGATCAAATATAAAGTCACACCTCCCAGAACAAAGGCTGGGAGATGGGATTTGTGATGAAGGGGATGCAGCTCAGAGATGAGGGATGGGGAGACTAAATGCTGGTCCCCATCTCACGGCCACAGCAGGACAGGCTCTTCCTCCCTCCTGAGCAGCCAGGAGCAGTGATATGATCTCTGCTGCCAGCATTTCTGCGGTGGCTCCGGAGATTCTCTGCCCAGACCCGCCGTCTGCAGCTCAGGAGGGAAACCAGAGAAAGGCAGGGGAGTCATGGAAAGGCTGAAAGAGGTGCCAGGTGGTGAGCAAAGTTCAGCTCATGTAACGCCTCAGAGAGTGTGGGGATGGAGGAAGGACAGCAAGAGCTTGCCCACGGTCTCTTGATGCCTCCATGTGGAGTAGGAACCCAATAAAGCAACTTTTCTCCTTATCTTTAGCTGCAGCAAGGGGTACCAGGATCTAGCTGCTTCCTTGGATCACCAGTGAGAGGTCTTTTCCTTTCCAAAGACTGATTCAATCTCTATTAAGTTACAGCTGCCTTTTGTTTTATTTTATTTTACTTTACTTTATTTTATTTTAATCAGAGATCGCTTTTTGCCATGGTAATACATTACATGGTAATGGGTCATCCCACCCAGCACTATGGATTCCACACACTGAATATGAAGTTTAAAAAGTGAAATACAACCAGGAAGAACAATTTTTCCAAGTGACATTCCCTAGGTTTCTAAAAAGAGCTTTCCCCAACCATTCCAAAAGTCTTTTACACGAAATCTTCAAAATACTCATTTATTTATTCCTACTTGACCTCAAAGCTGATCCCCCATATTTACATCAGACAGCAATTCCTGATTTGACCTACTCCACCAGCAAGAGATTGTTTGTATAGATGTATAAATGAATAAATAAACCATGTATATGGTCATATACATGATATATACACACATATTGATTATTCATATAAAAATATAGGTCATCAATCAGATTTGTATTAATTTATTTATTTATGCCATATACCTCTCTCTATATATATATGTATATAACCCTATAATGAATAAGGAAGCCGTAGATATGTATGCATGTAGGTTTTGTACATGTATATGAACCTATGTCTGTGTTTAAGGGTACGTATATGCGTATGTGGTATATTTATTCATTATATGTTTTTCTGTGGGATACATAGTCCTGTGTAGTGCTCATAAATTTAAAAAAAAAAAATCAAACTGTTTAAAAATTCATTCCAGAGTCGTTACATAAAGAGACTTGTGGGCAAAATCCCAGGAAAGATGAAAGTGGGGCAATGGTCTAGTGTCAGAAAATGGTGAATATGTAGATGATTTCTAAATAGGAGAAGGGCTGGACCAGAAGGATGGGATTCACCTCGCCTGACTTGGTGCTTTGGCAATGGAGATGTTTCCAAATGAGGTATATAATATATAATTGAACTCACAATTAATCTCAGCCTAAAGCAGAGCTCTGAAACACATGAGATGGCTCTCACTGTAAAAAAAAAAATAAAAAAAACCACCACAACTTTTTGTTCCTGTTGAATATAAAGGGCACTGCGCATTGCCAGCACGGGTGGACGTGGGGGCAGTGGGTCCCTGACTTCCACCTGGAAGGAACCCCATCCCCTGCAGCCATCAGAAGCACTGACAGCCGTTCCTGCTCCTCTGCTCATGAGTTTCGTGTACCACCTCAGCCTCCCGCTCTCCATCCGAGAGAGAGGTTCCTCCAGAGGATGACTCAGTGCAGGAGGTTGGTTTCGTGAGATGAGTCACCCTCTGCAGTTGCCCCTTGCTCTTCCTCGGCTGCAGAGGAAGCCCAGTTGACATCAGACATCTGATGTTGGAGACACGAATAACCTACTGCCCCGAGCACATGCTGCACATACGCTCACTGCAAATCCCAAGGCACTGCCAATGTCTCCTGTCAAGCCGGTGATCTGCAGTACCCAAACCGCTAGAAAAACATGGACCAGGAGAAGCCAAGGGCATCGCCCCATGCCACCAGGGCTGGCTGCACCGCAACATTGCCACCATCCACCTAATAAGAGCTTTCCACCTAGATCTCCTCATCCTTGCCTGACTCCTCACCCAACCTCTCCTACTGCCTGTTTGACCCAACCCTCACCTTCAAGGATGGTGGTACCGTTCTGCAGCAATGTCAGGCTGTGGGAACCAGAGGTTAAGCCACACCAGCTACAGGTTCTGCTCCCAGCAAGTCTGCAAAGGGGCTCATTCCCATGAAGTCGATCAGGAAGTCTTTCCCTCACTGAACGGTGAGCCTAAAACTCTTTGACAGCATCCCTCGAAGGCACTGTCAGCCGTGATTGTCTTGGACGTTGCACCCCAGGCACAGGCAGCCTCTTGCTGATTTGGAATGATAGAAGGTGGGGCAAGGAAGGTTTTATTTGCTACTGTACTTCTTTCTCCACGTGCCTGCCCATGCCACTTCGTAGAGGTGTGGCATCGCATGAGAAATCCCCCAAGGGCTTACTGTATGCTGGGCAGCCTACAAGGCGCCCTGCTTGCTCCCAAGAGGCTTTACAGAGCCCAGACCTCTTAGCACATAGTTGTGCTTTCACGACTGACCTGACAGGGGTGGGGATCCCTGAATATCTGCGTCTGGGCAAAATACTCGTTAAGACAAGCAAGGCATTTTACAGTGAAGCTGCTCACTCTCCCCTGAAGGAAGAGGCCCATTTGTCAAAAGCAACTGTTTCGGGTGAGAAAACACCGGTGTTGGAAAAGCTTTCATGGGAAGGGTTTTATTTTGGGTCCAAGATGGTCTTCGGCCCATATCCCATCTCCTGAAGTAACTAAGCATGTCCATATGGGGATGGGGTGTGTCTCCCATACCCTAGCATGTACGGGGAAGAAGGGGAAAGAGGTAGAAGGCAGTTTTGCAGGTGTAGACATAGCCTTTCTCTCCCCTCTGTCACAATTTTACCTTCTATCCCCCGTTTTACAAATTCCACCAAGCTGTGGAAGGCAAACGAGATCTTCTGTCCCATCCAGGGTCTCCATACCATTGAGGAGGTTCTTCTTAAGTCTATGCTAAATGTCCACCCCGGCTTGTCCATTCGCTGTGCACCCTTGGCGTTAATCCCAAAGTCATCTTGCACTTAAAATTCATCCCACGCCTATGAAATGCCTCCAAGAAAACGAGGGGTGACACCTGGGCCGATCAGGAAGACTTTCTGCAACCAGGCTCTGCAGGAGCCAACCATCCCCCGTCCTCCTCCATCCTTTGGATCAGGCTGTGCCTGCCTGCGCACATCAGGTTTGATGAAGTTTTTTTAGAGCCTGGGAAGGGAGCGTTTTTCCTGTGAAAGCCACTGAACGGCAGGTTTCATCTCCCGAGCTGGCTCTCAAACACAGAGCAAAACCATCCCTGGCTCTCTCTCCGCTCATTAACGCGCAACTGGGAGAGAGGCAGGAACTTCCTAATGACTCGTGGCTCTGGAGCGAGGAGCTGGTGCTTTTGTTATTCATCATGTCAGAGCCGGTTTCACCTTTGATTCCTCTGATGGTAGGAGGGGACTGCTGACAGCAAGGGCTGAAAGCAGGCATCATCAGGAGAGGAGATGAAGGCCCAGCCAAATGCCTTTTTTTTTTTTTTTTGTCCTGTGCATTTAAAGAGCTGGGCTGGGTAATCCGGAGTTTTGGACAGCATGAAACAACCTCGCTTTTGAATGGCTGCAGCAATTTAAATGGGGGAACTCAGAGGCAGGTGATTTTTTTTTTCTTCTTCATCCTCTTTTTAGCATGATTTTATTGAAGCGATGGTCATGGAAAGGGCTGGAGGTAACCGATACATTCTGCAATTTCTGCTCACCAGTGGGAAAACAGGGAGAAAACCAGTGCCATAAGTCCAGGACCACTGGAGCAGTTGATTTGCCATGGAAGTTGATTTGCCATGGAAGATACACTTCTGGCTTTCATGCCTGCATCACCAGAGGGTTTGAACAGGGTCCTCCACCATACCCTGTAATCAGTTGGTGAAGCCAACTGACAGCCAGCAGAAGACCTGTGTTCAGATCACATCCAACATGATTTGCAGGGCAACAGGGTGAAGTAAACTTTAGTTATCACCTCTGCCCATTAACACCCCCTCCACAGCACTGGTTATGGGCCTGGTGACCATCATGCACACAGCAGGGCCCTTCTGGCTCCTCCAAAGGGTATGTAAGTGCAGGTGGCACCTGTCCTCCGAAAGCACCATTACCTGACCTTCAGGTGCAGGCTGGACACAATCTCCTTTGGGGACAAGGTCAGATCTACCCATGCTCCCACCAGGCTTGTGTCCACCCCTGCCACATTGATCTGATTTTTGAGCAGGGATCTGAATTCCAGCCCTTACCCACCATGGGCTACTCCGTGAGGATCTGCTCTCACCACTGCCTCCAGCATCACTTCTCTTTTAGTTTCTTCTTTGGTTCCACCAGTGAACCAAAATAAGAAAGTTTTGTGCATTGCTTCACTAGACCTCTATTGAGTAGAAAGAACACTGTAGTGATTTTAGTGGTCGTTGTAGATCCATCCAGGTGGGCAAAATATCATCTCTCACCAGTCTCTGATCACCTTGTCATATAACCGGAAGGTTGAAAGAGAAGTTGATTTTCAAGCCAAAGATATGCTTCCATCCCCTTTGTGTTTCTATGGGCGAAAGGTCTTTTAGAGCCATCCATGGTATTTCCTTACAATAAACCTCACGCCTTTTAGAAAGAAGCTGTCTGTTGGCTTTCAAGTGAAAAATAGGTAAACACGGGACCCAAAGCCCAGATTTTGTGGCTGTGTTTAAACCATGGAAGTAATCAGTGCCAGTGCCTATTGTCTGAACGTGAGACTGACCCGCATGGTCTCCTCACATTCACACAATCAAATCTCTCAGCCACCAAAATGATGTGGCAACACCCCAGATGTTTTCCTGTAAACGGTGCCTGGCTTCAGTTCATTCCTCACCCATGCCTGGGAATTGTCTGGGAGAAGGCTAATTCTCCTAGCGCAAAGCTGTGCCAGGACCATGCTAACAATTTAAGTGCGGACAGTCAGGCTTCAGCCCTTTTCCACATTCCCATGCGCTGTTGAGTTTTCTGGCATGGATGTAGCCATACTGTTCCTACAAAACATCAAATGAAAGTTATTAAAAATGATAGTTAAGGTGTGAAAAGTCCCAGTCGTACAATCATTTATGTTCTGCAATACCCCGTGAATTCAAGAAGATATCTCAAAGGGTACTTTTTGTTCATAAATGGCTGGGCATGTCCCTCTCCATGACTGAGCAGATGTCATGGTCCATTCAGGATTCACCTACCTTCCCTGTGTTTCTCATAGCTGATGTGCTACAAAAGCGCATATTTAAATTATAATACATGTATCCATTGTTGTTGGTTTTTTTCATTGCAAACCAACCAAACCTTGCAGTACTACCATTTAATGTGCTTTGTTGTTTTTGTAAACATCATATGATTTACTAAAGCGTTAATTTCCTATAGCAAAAGTTATAATGGGATACGAAAGTAAAATTGATTTTAAATTACCATGGCAAGCTTGCAGAAACACTCCCATTATTCAACAGAATGGGTGAAGGCACTGCAGTTTTTACAGCTGTGAAAGAAAATATGTTATTTAAGGTCACGGGCTCTTGAGTGGCATTGCCAAGCTTTGGTGACACCGTTATGGTGGAGTTTTATTATTAGGGAACGTGCTCATAACACGGCTTGATTGAGAGCAACCCAGTCCGTGCAGAAAAGCTGTGTTACCATAACTTGGATTGCTTTGTGTTTTATTGAAATGACCCTGGTGGGGATGGTGCTGTGGCAATCACCAAGAAGATCTCTGACTTTGATCAGTGTAACAGCGGGAGCTTCAGGCATGACTTTGCCTCCTGGGGACTTGTCCTTGATGCTCCTAAAAGCAAGGACTGCCCCTTCCTTGCGACTGTCTGTGCATGGACAGCTGCCCTCAGTCTGGTGCTTCCCAAACAAACACCATTTTTCACTTGAAGGTTGGCATCCTAAATTAACTTTCACCGAGGGTGGCTGAAGCCAAGGGAGAGGGAGGGGGCAGATTGCAAAGCCTTGCAAGGGCTCCAGCTCAGACACAAAGTCTGCTTGAGCCAGGGTGATGTTTTTTTAACTCTGGGATGCATCGGGACTGTGTTGCACAAATAAGCAGTCCATGTTGTGAAGAAATTTAGAGCCAAGGGCCCTCCTAAGGCCATAGTAGTGAATTGTGGGGTCCTGTCCTGAAGGCTTTACCCTTCTTCAGGGGACTGTCCAGGAATGAGTAGGCTATCAGCGCCCTGCAACAGGATCCTGTGCAAGACTAAGGCTTTGCAGAGGCAACAGCTATCTCAGACTGGCTTGAGCTGACAGAGTCAGAGATGCTTTCCTGTGGGAGAAGACCGACAATATTAAATGTTTACAATAAATCGACATAAGGCATTATTACATCCTATCCTTCCTGGTTTATGAGAGCGCTCTGCATGGCTGCAGCTACGGCGTAGCTGCCCTGCTGTCTGGAGCCCTGCTGCTCATCCCATTCCCCGCAGGTGCTGGATGTGCCCACCCTGGTTTGAAGGCTCAGAGGGTTCAAGAGCATGGATGCGGCCAGATTCTGCCTGTTGGCCTTGGGGCAAGAGAAGGACCCTGAAATGTTTAGTTAATTACTTTATATGAGGCCCTAGAGTGTAAAAAACAATTCCTTTTTCTTGGCCCAGTAAATGACAGGAGTCCTAAAACTGCTCGTTCCCACCTAATGCTTCTGCTCCATAAACATCATGTAAGGAAAGTGCTTGTTTGCACTCGGGAGCACGCGGGGACTCTATGATTTGACACGAATAATTCATGGGAATGTTTGCTCCCGCGATGGCATGCTGCAAGGAGAAGATGAAATGAGACAGATCATTTGAGTTCCCCGTTGCCGTGGCTGCGTACGAAGGCTTACATGCAGCTGTTGAGAGCACCCACAGCAGTAAGCTATTTATTGATATCATAACCATTTCTAATCCAGCATGGATTCTGGGGCAGTGAGGTAAGAAAAGCAGTTACACAACAGGATGAAGTTATGACCAAATGGAGGCAGGGTGATCTCAGAAATACGGGGTTTGCTGCGTATGGCCGCGGGCAAATTTCCTACATTATAGGTATGCTTGTCTGAGGGCTAGACCCCTGATGTTTATGGGTTCAGAACAGAAACCACTGTAATGACCGCAAAAGGTATAGTATGGGCCAGGGATGCTGGGGCATAGTCCTGAGGGGTACAGATACAGTCCTACGTATTCCTCTGTTTCCCCTCCTATGCAGTGTCGTTCAGCAATTGAAGTTCAGAGTTGTCTCGGTAGGACCTGACATTTATTTTTGTTAAAAAACCAGCTTTAACAGCTAAACCCACTATTTTATTTTTGTTTGCCATTTTTATTGGTGCTTGTCACTTCCAAAGAGTCCATATCTCAAGCCCACCATGCTTCTTCCTTGCCTCTTTCACCCCTGCAGATCTGACCATTACTGTTTTGTGGACAGTTAGAGAGTCTGGGTCGCTTTGCGGCCAAAACTGATCAGATTGACAACGAGTAGCTAAATTAGACACAGGGCTGGATGTGACAAGGCAAAAACATAAATTTACTAGTGCTTGTCAATTCAAATAAAATCCTTCCATATCTAGTCTTAAACTCTTCAGATTTGGGGGTTCCACCGAATAGTTGTTCAGTATAAATCTCCTTTGCATCACTGCTATGGTTCAAATCCATCCCTGAGAGTCAAAGGCTTTGGCAGGCTAGTGAAAAAGGAATTGACATCAGAGGCCAAATCTCCAGAAAGTTGTACCAGCCTCTGCTGAAGCAGACAGAGTAAATTTATTTGTCTTCACATGCTTTTTCACACACATGTAGACATGGAGTGTTGTAGGGCAGGTGTGGACAGGCAGGTGGGATAATCTCATATGGCCAACATAGCAAACTTGCTGAGGGTCACTCTTTCAGGCAGGTGTCCCTTGAAACCTACCCTTTTGGGCAGGTTTCCCCTAAGAAAAAAGTGATTTTAGCTTCACCTTCCTTTCTTGCCAGTCTATAGAAGTACCTGGTGTGGTTTACCAGCCTCAGCCCTGACCCCTCTAACAGGGCTTGGAGGCAACCTGCCTGGGTGAACCAAAGCCATTTGGCAGGGGATAACGATGACACCAGGGGTGGTGGTGTCAGAGGGGACTTTTCTCCTCCCTCATGGTCATGCACAGATGGGGCAGGGGCAGGAACGCATTTGTGCTGGGCCGTGTTCTTTGGCAGCAGTCTTGGCCTCACCTGAACCATCAGTGAAGTTCCCGACTCCCCCAGATTCCCGGTGTGCACCTTCCCTGATGGCTGAGACAAGACAGCATCAGTGGGAAATCAAGGGTCAGGTTCTGGCTCTTCCACAAGCTCCCTCTGTGACCGCAGGCAATTTATTGCATCTCTCAATGCCTCAGTCCCCTGCTGTTAATAACACATCCTTTCCTTTGCTGTGTTTCTGTCCTTGTCAGTTTAGATTGTAAATCCTTTAGGGCAAGAACTGTCTCTTACTATGTGTATGAACCGGACTCGGTACAATCAAACTCTGATCTCTGATCCAAAACTGTGATCCGGCAGAAGCCTTTTAACATCGGTATAATATAAATAACAGTGATACCTAGGAGCCAGGGCTCCTGGGTTCTGTGCCCAAGTCTCTCAACCCTGCATCACAGCCAGGGACAAGTTACTTTACCTCTTGCTAGAATAAAGCATCTCTAAAATAAGGCCAGAAGGACTGGCTGAACGGCAAAGGAAAGGAGGATCTATTTATGAATAACTTTAAGGTAGGGTTGATGGGGTGCAAGAGTTGAATAACCAGTTGTGAATAACTAATGTGAATTAGATTTGGCTTTCTACAGAACTGATCACTAGTCCTAAGGAAAAAAATGAAAGGGGTTGCACTTACCCGTAGGGCTGCTCCAATGCTGGAGCGAAGGCTTTGTGGACTGTGTCTCGACTCTACTGCATGACTGCGGTCCTGCTCCCTCGTGCTTCCCAACCTCCTCTGCTTGCTGCCTTAATAAACAAAGCTGTTCAGAGAGATGTATTCTGCCCATGTACCACTCTCTGCTGCCTACAACCTTACCACGCGAGCTCCCAAACCTCCTTTATATGCTGCTTCTCTTTTCTAGGCACTGAACAGTGACATCTTTGTCAAAGGGCATCGCTGGTGACAGGAGGACTAGCAGCCCTGGAGGGTGCAAGGACAGAGGGTCCCGGTAGTTGTGGCTTGCAGGGATGTGCAGACTCTGCTGTCAGTCTCACAGCGAGGGTTTCTTCCAACCAGTGCATGCAGTGGACAGCAGGGGCCAGGGAAGGGCAAGATCTCCAGGCGTGAGGCGAATAAACTAGGTGGCTCCCCATGGGCAAAGCATAGATGGAGAAATGAATAACATGAGGAGGAGGAGAGCCTGCTTTCTTGTCTGTGGCAGGGTGGAGTTGGCCTGCCTGGCTTGGTGGTTGTTGTCCTAGAGATTCCCCCTCTGAGCTGAGACCCAGGAGCTTCATTCAGGTGTCCAAACCAGCCACCTAGCACCATTCAAGATGCTGGGGTTGTCCCACTGCACCCCCAGCTATGGGTCTAGAAGGGCACAGGTCTTGTGTCCTACCTGCCAGCAGTCCATGGATATCTTTGATACCCTCTGAAATGCCTATGGGTCTTGCCCCTGGTCTCCAGCTTCTTCAGGGATGCCTTGAAGAAGCCAGCTGGTGGATTATGTATGGGATTGTCCTCCATGGGGAATTTCATTAGAAGGCAAGACTACTCCTCTGGATGGGGAAAGACGTGGAAGCTGGGGATGGAGTCTGTTCTAGACGAGAGCTATTCATGGCGTGTGTCATCTTCCCAAGGCTGTGTATTTATTTGATCCACAAGGAAAAAGAAGGCGGCCAAATTAAAAGATGGCTGGAACAAAAAATATCCCAGCCAGCTCTGGGAGCTCCTACTCTAGCTGTCAGATGGGAATGCATTCAGTTTCAGTGAGAACTTTACTTCCCACAGGAAAACCCTTTCCTACCTGTTAGCATGGTCTGTGGCACTGCCCCAGTCTCCAAGTCTTTTCCATGGGGAAGTATGTGCATCCAGCACAAGTGAGTCCTCAAAATGGCATATCGAAATGATGGCAAGAAGGTGAGAGGCATCTGATAGAAAACTGATGCCAAGGAGATGGGAGACATCTGGTACCAGCCATCAGATCTCAGCTCATTTTCTGGACCCTTCTGTAGTCAAGGGAAGGAGACAGGAAATCTGTAGGAGGTGTCGTAGACACTTATCTGGGGATGGGATGAATGGCTTTCTGGAAATCTCTCTCTGTTGATAAAAGATGGAACCAAGATGACGAGTTTAAATTAGCTTTCCCACTTTTGGACATCGGAAGTAAGAAAGAAAATCCCATTCAAGGAGACTTGGGTCTACTTCTGTGGCTCCAGAAAAGATTTTTAGACACATGAACTTGAGCATCAACAAAAAGCTGCAAACAACTGGAGCAAATTCCTGCTGCATCTAGGACCACCCCAGAGGCTTGGAGATATCAGAGGGGAAAACTTTTGACACAAAATACTCCTTACAGCCAAGAGAAAAAGGTTGTGTGAGGAAAGCAAGGGAAAAGGGATTCATTCAGAAAGCTACCTTAAAAGGCGTAGGATCGGTGTCCCGCTTTTAGCTGTCACGTCAAGAGGCAGGGCGTGCAGGTAGGGGAGGTAGAAGGTGGAGGCTTCATTCTTTCCACAGCCTGGAGACAAGCCTGCAGCATCCTCTTTCCAACAGGGTGTCCACATGAGACCACGTTCATAACCCAGCCCACTGGCACCCAGCCACACCATGCGGCTGAGGAAGCATTTCTGGCTGCAGGGAATCAAGCCTCAGCATTATCCTCTTCGGGCCACCCTTCGGGCTGGCAGACAAGAGTCTTCCTGACATGCTGCCATGTCTTAGGAGATGTTTAAGTGTTAGATATCCTGCACAGCAGCCCCAACACAGGAATCTGAGGGCTTTGTCTCCTCAGTTGGTGTGGGGTAGTTAATGGGTTCACCTGTGATGTTCGATGGCCAAGGTCAAGCCGTTCCTTCGTGTCTAGCTCCCCCCAAGAGGGGGCTTGAACCTACAAGAAGGGTTCTGAACCCCCCTGGGCACTCTCCTGGGTGGCAGGAGAGGACACAGGGACTTTTCCTAGCTGGGTGTCTGGGCCAATATGTGGGATGGTGTATTGGAGGCAGGGGAGGATGTAAGAGGAAATGATGAACGTTTTAGTGTCCTAGACCTGCCCTGGTGTTGGATGGGCCCTCCTGTGTCTGCCTGCCGTAGCTTACCTGCTAAGGGGATTCAAATGAAGTTTTAGACTAAGATTTGAGGGGCTTACATCCTGGGCTGAGATGCTTAGAGTCAGCTGCAACTTTTTAACTAGTCAGGGCTTAGCTTCAGAGGCAAAGGGCAACCCGAGTCAGATTCAGAGTTTGTAATGGAGGGGTTATGTCAAATCCCAGCTCCCTAAGGTGGCAGGGGGGACGCTGAGCTCTGCGATCTCAGGTTTATGGGCAGGACATCTCTCAGAGCCTGTTCAAACCGGTTGTTGCTGGCAGGTCTCTCACCATCTTCTCTGCAAGTATAGGAGGTGACATATGCTATGTCCCGTGATGTTTGAGGTCCTAACTCCTGTGAAGGGCAAGGCAGGACTTGTAGGGGCAGGAGGTCTAACAGTGTCAGGCTGCATCTGGGGACTGTGCTTGCAAAAGGGCTCTTTGCACGCGCGCGTAGGGAGCTGGCACATCCCTTAGCTGCAGAGCAATTCCTCTAAGCCGCGGTCAACAGCAGCTGGGCAGCAGGTTGCAGGAAGGACAGGTCCCTTGAACGTGGAGCGATGGGAAGAGCAGGGTCTCAAAAGCAGGAGATCGGCTGTGGCACTTCAGAGAAGCTAAGGAGACCTGTCTGGGGAGAAGCAGACAGTGGGAGGGGGTTACCTAGGAAGGAGCTGGGGGAGGCAGGGAGAAAGGACATTTTGGGCTAGCAGGGAGACTCCCTGTAGCCAAAAGAGGACATCCCTTTGCTTCTCAGCCAACCCCAGTGTACACTGGGTTGTTTTTTTTTTGCTTCAACCCATAACTGCAAAACCCCCAGCTGTGTTTCCTTCAACTCCTCAATGACCACAACATCTGCTCTGCTCCTCTTTAAGAGCAGATCCCTGGAGTGCAGGAATCTCTTCCAGGCCCACCCCAACAGGCAGCTGCACCACCTTTCCCAGCCAGTTCTGCAGCATCTGACACACAGGCTGAGCTTACCCAACTGCTCTGGCCACAAACCTTCCTTCTTGTGAGGAAAACTTTCATGTTCTCCATTGCCTGGGATCCTTGGCTCGCTGCACGAGGTTAATCCTCTCTCCAGGAGGCAACACTCTGCAAGATCAGAGAAGGCGGGAGAAAACTGAGGAGCCAAGGCCAGGGTTTTGGAGACAGTGTGCAATGCCAGCAGGGAAAGGTTGCATGTTTGCACTTGGGAGAGGCATTTGGGGAGTAAATGACAGAGGTGCTGAATTATTCCACAGGAGAAGGAGGGGGTGTGAGCGCAGGAAGGGAAAATCCATTCATTCATTACCGAAATCAATAGCCCCCACGTGTCATTTAAGCTGGCCTTTCCCTGGAGAAGTGCAAGATGGAAGAGACCTCTACTACTTTGCTGATGAGAGCAGAAACTCTGCCCGGGCTCAGCCCGGGGAAGGTGCCTAAAGAGATTATTCAGTGGTGACTCCTGAGTCACGTCTAGATCAATGCGTTCAGCAATTTATTGGTGCTTCTGGGATATATAAGCATTTACGATAGTCAATGTTAATGCAAACATCCTCCACGCAGTGCAGGGCAGCTGCATTGGCTGTATCAGGCATGCAGGAGGCGTTCGATTGGGCTGGGGAAGCATTTTGAGTAGCAGGAGGTCAAAAGGACGCTTGTGAAAACGAAAGGCTTTAGATTCTTTTGTATGAGGCACACACCTCGCACTTCCAAAAGGAGAAAAGGAGGCCGTCCAGCACGGATGGGGAGACAAGGACCTCCCAGATTAAAAAACCCCACCAACCTCTACAATGATTTCCCCCACTAGCTAGGGGACAGTCACTTAACCTCTCTGCCTCCATATCTGCACCTAACTGTGCATGAATATCAGTCCCTTGGGCTGGGCTGCAGGATCCCGTACCTCGCAGCCCAGATGCTGCTGTCCGCTGGTAGAAAGCTCCTGTGACTGCATTTGTGTCACTTGGATAAACTGTCCGCCAGCACAAGAAGACTCAGCTGTACCCAGAGGGTGGTGGAGCGAGGACGTGGTGAGGTGCCTTCGCTTTTATTAAGCTCCAAGCAGAAATCTCCTTTTAAATTAGTAGGGGAAGAGGAAAAAAGAAAAATTACTGTAATAGCGGGTAATACTGTACCTGGACTGTTTCTTCTCCTGACCGTGACCACTAGAAAGTAGTCCTCTCTGTCATGTTATTTAGAGTCAGTCTTAATTAGGAGTTACCTATTAAATGAAACAGCTGCAAGTGCAGCCACCCATAAGCTCCTGCATAGCTTGACTTGCTTTGTTGAATTATATCCTTACCGGGAGCCCCCGAGCCCCCAGCAGCTGGCAGAAATACTGCAAATAGGCAAAGCTGCTGGCAGGCTGGTGGTTAATCACGGGACTGGGAGGAGACTTGGAAAATAACTGCAAGTAAAGCAGGGAAGGATGCTCATGTGGACTTCCTAAGCATGCCAAGGGGGAAAGGGGTGTTTCTGCAGGGATCAGCAGAAATACGCTGAGGTAAGGGCTCCTATACCTTCCAAAAGTGCTGTGTCTCCTCTCCTGATGGCTTACTACATCCTTATGGCCTTCAAAAAGCCACTGTGAGGGGATGGTTGGGCTTGTATGATTCTCTTGTACCCAATGCCTCAAAAGCCCCAGGAGACGGTGATGCCCAAACGCAGTGCAGCGTGTGCGTGTTTGCAAGACCGCTGTTGTACTTATAGCCCCCTTAAAGAACAGAGTACGTACACGCTTCAGAACCCGCCAGTACATTTCCTCTGGCCAGGAATAGCTGATGAGTAATACAAAGCGGCAGAGGTAATAAATATTAAAGAGCTGGAAAATGTTAAAGTGCACGGGCAGTGGAGCTGACACGCACTGTGGGTGTGAAGTGCAGAGATCGTCTGTGTGCATCTCGTGCAAGCGTTGCTTTTCATCCTTTTGTGAAGGAAGCAGCACAGAAATAAACGGTTGCAATTATTTTCTGTTAATAGTGTGTTGAAAGGCATCGTGCATTTCACTGAGCCTGTGATCTCATGCCCTATCCCTGGCCTCATCCCATTTATGGGCCCTTTATGGGTCCAAGCAATTGTTTTCCTGGCGTGATGGGTCTGGACCAGTGGAGACACAGTAGGAGGAAGGAGATGCAATGCCAAGCATCTGAGGAGCCTGTGTGGTGATGAGGTCATGTTTCCCAGGAGACTGCATGGCTGGAAGATTGCAGATTAAGATTAAGCACCTCGTGGTGGGCGCATTGAAGGTGATATGTGGCGGTCCATGAAGGGCATCCAGCTTGGCCATTGTGATGGGTCTTTGGAGTTGAGGCATCAGCTCTTGGGTCCTGCAGACACTCTGAACTCCTTCCTGCCCCTCTCAGCCCGTAGCATGGCTGTTTCCACATGGTAACAGGAGTCCAGATGCCATTTTTGTGCTGGAGTTTCCTTCCAGTCCCCAGCTGATACCAAAGATCCCTGCTCCTCCCACCAGATATAATGATATAAGGGCCACGGGGCAAAGACACCCCCCAATTCTTCCTCCACCTGGCTAGAGCCAAAAGGGCCATGAAGACCTTTCCACCCCCTTTTCTGGTCCCCGTCAGTGTCCATATCAAGGTGCAACTGGATGGGGAGGACTGCAGGGAGACGACAAGGGTTAAACTCTTTCCTGGCAGGCTGGGAGGACTCCGTGTGATTTCTCAGAGAGGAAGGCAGGCCCTTGCTAATGTATGCACAGCTTCTGTGAAACTAAAAATAGCTGGGATCTGAGGCCATTCTTCCAGGATTTCACAGGCGCTCACCCAATTTTTAGCTCCTTCTTCTCCAATGGATGGCAAAACGAAGGCGACAGTCTCAACCCCTTGTGCAGAGCCGCCGCGTCGGGAGCGTGCTCCAGGAATGCCTTTGACCCCAAACTAGCCAGAGACATGATGCTGAACGTATAGTCCCAGGTCTGTGACAGTCCCTTGCGAGGCTGGGGTGGACCCCAGTGTTCCCGATCGCTGGTGAGCAGCGCCCGGAGGATTTGCTGGCCCCAGGGCGCCCTGGTGCTTTGCTCTGCAGCGGCGTGTGCCAGGAGGAGGATGCAAGTGGCGGGGAGAGCACGCTGCAGCTGGCAGCAATGCCTACAGCTCTGACCCTGGCAGCTCTGCAGCAGGCAGGGTTTGGTTGTTTTTTTTAGCCTCACCAGGTCCTTGAGAATCAGCCCCCCCTTTTCCTAAGCAGGCTCCTCTCCCCCTAAACTGCCCCTGGCTGGTGTTTTTGTGGCGTGCTCTTAAAAAAAATCCTGAAACATCCACCTCCTCAGCTCTACAAAGCCACCGTCCGTGGGCGTTAGGAGAGACTTTGCTGTACGGAAAAGTCTTCTCTTGTGATTTCAGGTCCTGCTTCAGCACCAGTGACCTTGATGGCCAGGGAGAGAGTAAATACTGTAAATTCAGTGAATGCTGTCCTAGAATCCATATCAATTCCCTGATTTCCCAGCAGGAGGCATGACCCTCCCCCCCTTCCCCAGCAGCCAGAGCATGGGAATAGGAAATATTTCCCTCTGAGTGAAGGGACCAGCTCCCAGTCATGTTCCTCTTTGGCTCTGGGTCCCACATCAGTTTTTGAGTGTTTAGACCCCAGGCAACCTGCTGTCTCAGTTCAGATCTTTGGACCTGCTGCTCCAAATTGGTTTGTTAAATCACTCAGGAAGTAGAAAACCCTTAGAAAAGAAAATGACCACGGTATGGCTCCATCTCCAGGGGGCTCACTGCTAGTTAAAGCTGTTGCTTTCCCCTCTGCCCCGCTGCATCATCCACCAAAGGATCTTGGAGACTTCCAGAGAGCCGTGAGGAGATGAAGATGCGTCCCTGTCTTTGACTGGCCTCCCAGAACAATGCAAACTTCCCCTCTCCTGAGATATCCTGTGGGTCTGGTGAGTCCATGTGATGCCAAATCACCTCTCAAGACTCTCTCTCTCATCCTGGATAAATACTGCAATGTGGCCCATCCTACAGAAAGGGCAAAGGTGACTGTTCCCATGTGTCCCTGTAGCATCATGCCCTTGAATACTCATATTTTGGGAGCCCTCAGGCATTTCTCTGGATTTGCCCTGAAACTTCCCTTGCTTGGAGCCAAGAAAAGTCAATCGAAAGACCTCTGCTTGCTTTCAAGGCCTTCATCTGCATCTGTTCCTGTAAGGCTTGCTGGATGGGGACCAGTTCTATTTCCAAAAGGAAAGCCCTGACATTAAATCCTATTAGCTCAAACACACTTGAAGCAAAAATTCATTCTGAGTTCAACTTCTTTCTTTCTGCGTAAAGCTATTTAACAGCTTTGATTTAAAACAGAAGGCTTTGCCGGAGGCGATAGCACTAGGTGTCGGAGTATACTTTAAGTAAATAAGTATGTGTAAAATAGGAAAGGGACTGGGGATTAAGTATTCATAAGTAATTTGGGGGGGAATCTGTGATAAAAAAAAAAGCAGATTTGGCTCTGTGCTGGGATGCCAGACAATCCCACGTGTGATAGATGCTGTGACATGTTTCTGCAGCTCTCATCACCTTGATACCCTCTCCAGCAGCCCCTGATACCCTGCCTGCTCCTTTACGCAGCAGAGAGACGATTCCCACATTAAAATCAAAAAAAGGGCATTCATACCCTGGCGCTGAAGAGGTTTTTGCATTTTTTTTCTGGTTTAGGACTCTACACCTCACAAAATAATTGACAAGTAAAAACATAAACATAATTTTTATGTGCCTGGGTCAAAGCTGTAGTAGCTCCTGCTGCAAAGCTATTCTCTGATGCTGTATTGATTTCCTGATCAAAGATCTGGAAACAGGGATTCTGCAATCTGGATATCCAGGGGAACCCCACAGCCCATGGGGACGCCGGCAAGGAGAGGCTGGCTGGGCAAAGCCGCTTGCAGAACTGGCGCTGCAATGAATATGCCAATGACACATACATGACTATATTTACAAATAAAGAAACGCTGGCCAGGCTCTGGCTAAGCGTGGATATTTTGGTAACCGCCCAGATTTGGGAAAGGTTGAAAATTAGTGCCAGAAAGTGGGGCTGTTTAGGCTTTCCTATGCCTTCTTTCTCTTCTTCTGGTTGCGATCTTTCAGTCTGTGAGTCAGAGGAAAATAGTCTGCAGCTAGGAAAGGAGAAAAGTCACAAAGATGAATTCCAGAAACAGCCCCCAGATTGAGCAACACGGGCATGGGCAGCTCACACGTTTTTGGCCTCTGGAGCTTTAGCCGCAGTGATGCCCTTGCCCCAGTTTTCTGCCCCATGCATCTGCTGGAGGTTATGACCCCAGTATCTGTCAGCAGGATGAAATGCACACCTGCAGCTCTTCCATGTGGTCTCGCAGTCCCAGATATCTGCTTAAACCATCAGAAAAAAGGGAATTGAACAAAGACCATGAACAAAGCCCTGGAGGAGGCGATATAGGTCCCATTCGGCTGGTATTGCAACTAAAGCAATAATTTCAGAGGTGTTGGGAACATTACCCTGAAATTATCAATCACAGCTACCTGTTTTGTGTATCAGAGCCCCCAGATTATCAGCCACGAGTTAAATCAGCCTGCAAACATCAAAGCTGTGGGGAATCGGATCCTAAAAATCCTTCCGCATCATGATTTTATTGTCTCTCTCCAACTGTTTGATGGAATCGACTCTTTTCAAGGAGGGGTTGATTTGTAGACTTTCTTTAAATAGTGAAAATGATCTTGCGCTAAAAATCATTTCTGCAAAGATTGTGGTTAAGTGCTGGAACAGGATTCCCAGAGAGGTTGTTGAGTCTCCATCCTCGGAGATTTTCAAAACTTAACTGCACAAGGCCATGACCAACCTTCTCTAACTTCAAAGTTATCCCCACCTGGAGGAGACGCTTGGTCCAGAGACCTCTAGACGTCCCTTCCAACCTGAATTATTCTGTAATTTTATTATATGATCCTCCCCAACGTACGTTTTATAAATCAGATGCCTCTTTCATGGTCGGTGTATCGTAAAGCCATCTGTGCTTTCAAACAGCTTTAAACTGGCTTAGAATATGAAATCACTACAGCTTCTCCTGCGCAGCAGAAGACTGGCACTATCATTCTTTCTGGTAGATATTTCAGTTGCAAATAGTGTTTCGCAAAAAGCTAAACTTTAGAATATAAATGGACATTCAAGTATTGTCCCCTTTCAAATGCATGCATTTAAAGAACAGGGTTTTGAATTCACATAAAGACCAATATTTTCCCTGAACTGGTGGCTCTCATGCCTATGAATTAGGGGTGTTCAGAAAGTTTGACTTGACTTGACCCTGTAGCTTTAAAGGGAACAGATCTTGGCTAATGCTTTTGAGAATCTCGCTCACAGTTTTCAAGCGGGGATAAGGAAATAATGAGCCAACAGGAACATCTGGATGCTAGAAAACATGAAAAAGGATTGATGCAGTAAACTGCAGTGCAGCTGAACACGAAAATGTTAGTATAGGCCAAGTAATCCAATTTTCTCACCTTGATGAAATCACCGTTGTGTAATCTTGTGAGTGACTCCTAAGCCTGCCGCTGGATCACAGCGATGTTGTGATAAGTGAGGCGGTGGATGAAGTCTCATATTGGAGTTCCAGGTTTGGCACCGAGCTGAGAAGGAGCTCTGTGTCCAAAGAAAGACAGTGTCCTCTGTGACCTACCAGTCTACACAACTCATGGACGATGTCATGCCACGCATTTAAGCTTTTTAAGGGTGCTCAGCAGCGTTCTCCTCCAATAAGCAAGACAGGGCCTGGAATGGAGACTATTAATTGTTTAATAGGAGCTAATAGAAGCAGTTAATTAGCTAAGGGGTAGTTTTTCACTGAAGCAGGTTTACCGGGCAGAAGAGGGCAGAAACTGCAAAGCAGAAGGACTGAATCACTTGATGAACATGCTTCTTGTTGCGTCTTATTCATTCTTAGGTATAAACCATATGAAGAAATGCCAAAAGTGGCAAGATTTCAGAAAACCCTGAGAATCCTGATTCTGAAAATCAGAGCCCTGATGAAGGCTGTCAAAATGCTGAGAGATTTAGTCATATGTCATTGGGATGACCTGTGAGGATGCTAGATTAAAGGAAGGGTTTGTGCACTGCTTGCTTAGTCCAATGAGAAGAATTAAGGTGCCCTTTCTCACTTTTGAGAAGACAAGTGATCTTTCCCGGTTTAGCAACGGTCCCCAGCATAGTTTTGGCCCAACACAACTAGCAGTGGTGTAAATAAGTCCTGCACACCCTTCGAAGATTAGCCCAGGCCAGGAACCACTCCCTAGAGGTGGTTTGGATTCAGCCCCTTGTTCTGGAGGAGTTTGGTGCCGTGGAAGCAGCCAGACGAAGCTGTGGTATATCAGCACCTGGATGGGGCTCCACAGTTACTACTTTGATATTCGAACTAGGAACAATAATTATCCATCTGTGAATCCTTATCGCTAACTTGCAACATTATAACAAAGAAAAAAAATCACTAACAAATGTTGATATTGAGCACGTTAATTGTGATGGCAACTGTAAGTTTGATTTTGATTTTTTTAATAGACAGCTTTTTACTTTCATGCTCCCCTGTTGCTTGAGCACTGCATCTTATATTCCTTTTATATCTGTTAGAATGAAAGTAATTCATTAAAATTAAAAAAGCGGGCCAAAGCCGCAGCTGGTGTAAATTGCTAGAGCCCTGTGGATGCCAGCTTGCTCCAGCTGAGATCTGGCCTTACATAACCTCATTTTAAGGGTACGTTCAGGCAGACTCCGCTGCAAGCCTTCCAGCCGAGCAGTTACACATGTCCTCATTTCCTCCCTTCCAAGGAGTGGGCTTTGAAACTGTAAACACCTTCTAGTGCATAAGAGTAATGGCCCCTTGCAAGACCTAGCAGGAGTGCCTGCGGAGGAGACAGCAGGAGAGTAAGCCGTCAGCTGAATAACTCGCCCCATCCCACCCCTCTTCTTCCAGGAGTGAGCACCAGGGAGAAGGTTGGTGCCATGAGATGGTGACAGAGATGGTGTCCATCCATACGGTGTGCGTTGCGACCATGACATCTGGGATATAACCATACTGCCATGGCAACATAGGGTTGTCCAAGGGGAAGTGGAGGAGGTGGTGGAAACAGTGTTGTACCTGTTGCCCTCCTGGTCTTGATGAATCCTACTCATCCAAAGGGGTGTGTAAGGTGCTGCAGGTGTAAGGTGCAACCTACTCAGCAGAGTTAATTTTCTGAGCTCCTCCTTTCCCTAGAGGTCTGTTTCTGACTTCTCAAGCATCCTCTCCCATTTTTCAAACCAGGGTTTGCTTCTCTGAAAGCAGTAGTAGGCTTGGCTGTGCTTGGTCAAGAATGAGTGTCCCAACCTGGAGTTGTGAGCGGACTGAATACCTGTTCCTTTCTGTCTTGCCATATACCTATACTAGCAAACTAGGCAATTTCAAGGCCTGCTCTTGGGTGCTGTAACTTCATCATGCTGCTAAATTGTTAGTAGAGTCACTAGATTGGTCAAGGCTTACTAGCGCTCTTCCAAGTAATCATAATCTGGGCAGGGTTCAGGGCTCCATAGGGGCCAGGGATCATTCCCAATAGTGAGTATGAAGGTAGCTACCTGGTTTTGGAGGATGAGAAAGTTCATTTCTGTAGTCAGTCTGGGCCTATTGGCCTCAGGAAAAGTGATCAGGCCCCTGCCGTTTGTTGACTATTGTAGATACAGTCTGAGGTTCCTGACCTTGATCAGCTCGTGGTTGTGTGGGACAGGCCATCAGGACTCTTCTTTCCTCAAAACACAGCCCAGGGCCTGTGCTGACATGCCCTTCCATGCTCCTGCAACCCTCTTACAGATCAGCATCCTTTTCCTTTCAAGTCAGCCTGTTGCCTGAGGCATCATCCCACACTTTCTACTGGTGATATTCAGAGCCACCTCTGTAAATCGAACCATGCCAAGGCACAGGCACGATCCTGTAATCGCTCACCCTGTTAAATTGTCAGCACAGTCTCTGGCAATTTTGACGAAGGCCAACTAGCGTGGACGTAGCCACGTGGAGTCAAGTCATGCCAGCTGGCCAAGGACAAAAGCTGGTCTTTGGTCTTCTTTGTTTAATGATATAGACAGAGCCTTTGACTCCATAATCCTGTCTCTGGACATTTCTGCTACAGTCCTTGCTGAGACCGCTGAGCAGCCTCTGTCATCCACATGAAGCCGCTTTTTCCATAGCACTTAGGGTGTCTTTTTTTTTTTTTTTTTTTTTCCCCCCAGTTTTCTCGGTGGCATCCTGGGGCTCTCTCCAAAGGTTATTTGACCACGTTTATGGAGCTGATGGCTTTGGCTCCTGAAAAATCATGTTTTGGCGCAGGGACAGCAGTGACTTTGCCCCGTGCAGTTTGTGTGCTACTGCAACATACGTAGTAAATAAGCGTGAGGGTAATTATACCAACAGGAATTCTGGGAACCCCGCCAGAATGGAGGGGACAGCCAATCCTTTGTGCATTTGAAGGAAATTGCCCCGAATCCCCCTCCCAACCCCAAATTAGTTCTATCTCTTGAAGCCATGATGGGACTTAGAACTAAAAATACATACATGCGCACAAATATACACACTCATATACAAAAATAGCAAGCACTGAAAAAATAAAAAGGCCAAAGTTAGGCTCCTGTATCCAAAATTAAGCTCTTAAATAAATAAATTAGCCTGATTTTCAAAAGCATGGAGCAGTGAATGGCTTTCACTGACATAAGAGGAAGCATCGTGTTGCTAAAGATTGAAGATCAGGTCTGAATATGGATTTGAAAGTCTAATTATAGAATCCTGTTTGCTACCAGCTTGACCGAGAACAACAAATTTCAGGTGAAATGACATTGATTTTTTTTTTTCCTCAGAGTTTGTCTACACTTAAGCAATGTTAGTTAAGGTAGGAAAAAGCCTTCAAACAAGTTAAATAAAATGCCACAAAGAAGAAACAGATATACTGGAATAAAAATGCTTACACCGGTGCTGTATATTTGTGTTTGGAAAAAGGGTTAACCATTACCAATGTTACAGCTGAGTGAAATCTTATGTTGGTTAATTAGACAGGTATTTATTTGTTCTTGAAAGTCTACCAGGTAGAAATACTGCTTTTCCCAGTTAGTCTCTCACTTTCTCTGCTAAAAACGCACAATCGACTGGCATCAAGGGGGAGTGGGTTTTCACTCCCCCCTTTCCTCTCTTTGTCAGATTTGGGTCTGGGGGATGCTAAAGGGAAAGCACTGTATTTTTACGTGGACTGAAAAGAGAGTGCAAAGGGACTCGCATTTCTGAGTTCATTTCCTTGGAGCCATTTTGCTCACGCACTGGTCACTTGGGAGGCCTTTTGCTGGCCAAAATTATGCCAACAGATTCCCGAGGTCATGGTCCCGTGGGCAGTTGGACAGGGACAGTCTTGTCTTTCTGGGTCTTCCAGTACAGCTCAGATTGGGCAGGACTGGGATTTACGGAGTCAAGGAAGTATGTGCACCCTGGGTGGAGGACCATCAGCAGGCAGAGTGGTACTCCACTCACAGGTTTGTGTTGTGGTGTTTAAAGCCTGGTGACAGGACTAAAAGATCTGGCTTCTGCTGCCAGAAGACTTCGGGAGAGCCCTTTTTTGTGCTCCATGACTCAGTTTCCCCATCTATGGAGCGGCACAATACAGTTGACCTTTGCAAAAGGCTGTGGGCTCAACAGCCAAGAGAATGTGGTGTTGCTATCATTGCTGTTGTTCTGGTCATTGATGGAGACAGGACCAGGGCATCACATTTATCCAATGCATTTTTACGTCTTTTTATGCATGCTGCCTCCATGAATAGGTGGCATGTCCTGTCACTGTGGCCAGTGAGAAACATTCATGCTTAAACTGTGTGGATGGTGGTGAATCCCTAGAGATCAAGGAGAAACAAGGAGGACATGGTGTCCCTCCTATTAGTTTCTTCTTAATCTCTTTCAGTGACTCAATGCCATTGTTATAGTTTGGTTCTGCCAACCTGGAGTGCTCAGAAAAGTAAAGACAGTCTTAAAAATAACCAAAGACTGGAGGCAGATGGTGGGGACAGCAATGTGGAAGAGTAGAGGTCTAGCAAATGTGAACTGTGAGAAGGGACTGAAAGGCGTTGTTGGGGTTTTTTGTCTGGAGAAAAGACGACTGAGGGTTTACATGGTAACTAGATGCAAACAGGTAAAAGACTGCTGCATGGTAAAAATGAATAAGTTCTTCTTGTCCATGACTGGGATGATGAGAAATTAGTGCCTTAAACTTCCGAAGAGGAGTTTAGTTTTCATATGCTAGCAGGAATGGGAGTTCCTGGGAAAGGGAGGCCATGCAAGACTACAGGACAGATTCGGTGAATATCTCTCTGGAAAGAGTTTGGCAGAGGTAATACTGTCTTTGCCTATGGGCAGCACCTTATGGGCACCACCACCTTGGTTTTTGGTGGCCCTTTGTCACTGATATTATAAAAACCAGTTGCCCGCTCCTTTCCTCTGCTTTCTCCTTGAGCTATTACAACTCACTCTGCCCAACTTTGCCTTTCCTGCTAATCTACATTTGTTTAATTTCTTGCACCTGTGAAGGGAAGGCAGGATTCCTGTGTCACCCTGCAGCTTCTGGGACTGGGGTCTTTCAGGGAAATGCTGAGTACAGGCGGTGGCCTTGGTCATGCTGGGAAGTGGGAGGAGATGTCCATGGGAGAGCAGGTGGTCCACGGGCATTTCCATCCCACTCGGGCTCTGCTGGGGTTTTCACACCAGTGTTGTATGTGACTGGTGCAGCATTTTCTCGAGTGTTGAGCCCCATCTGGTGGCTTTCCTGCGTTATTTTTTGTGTCCTTGTGTCTTCTTTCGGGATTTTTCGCCTTCTGTGCTTGCGAACTGCGAACGGGAAGGAAGGACAGGGTGCTCGAGAAAGGGCAGGGCTTGCAGAGCTGCCTTTGCTTCTCTCCCGTCTCCCTGTTCCTGGGTGTAGTTTGGAAATACAGAGGCTGTAGAGACTTACATCCTTTCCTCCTGCTCTTCCTTGCTGTGCAATCTCGCCTTGAGTGGCAAGGAATGATCTAATCATTTTGGCGAAACCCCAGTTTGCGCTGTGAGCCCCTCCCAGAGCCTTCAGAAGGCACTTCATCCACCGTCATGCTGGCATCTGAGGTGGGACAGATGAACAGTCCCAGGAGGGGACATTTCTACCCATTGACTAGCTCAGATGACCAGCTTTAGGGGTGGCGTTAGGTGAAATGATTCCTATCCCAAATTTCAGAGCACAGGGTTACAGCCACTGCTCAGGATGAGAAGGAAAAAGACTCAATATTAAATCATTAATATCAGCAAGCATTAGAAAGGACCTTGTTAGGAAATGCTTCCTTTATTATATGGCATGAGTCCTGTGACATCTGGGCACCTTGTGCTACCCCCACTGGATCACCTCCGTTTACAAAGGTTGGCCAAAGGTTGCCTGAAAGGAAGTTGTGTCCCCAGGGTGAGGTTTGCAGGTCTCCTTGCACACCTGATATGGAAACAGAGGCAATAGAGCAGTACCTGTCCATGCATGAGACACCTCCTTCCTGTCCAACATGCCCAAGATCTCAATAGCTGACCAGTGGCAAGCTGCAGCCTTTTGCATTTGTGGATTGCACATGTGCTGCTGAAGGTGAAGGTGGTGTCTCATTGCTCCACCTGTGATGAAATAGGGTCAAATCTCTGAGGTCCGTGAGGAAAGCTCCTTACTACAGTGCTGAAGGGGCTTAGATGATCTGTCAAGCCACCGCCAAGTGTCATGACCAGCATTTGTCAAGTACCTTCTCCTCTTACCATGAAAACAAAGTGAGGGAGTTGTTTTCTTGTGGAAATGTTTCATGAGCATTTCCTACCCCCACACTTCACATTTGGGTGGTGCTGCAAGTCAAAGGTTTTCCACTCTTGCAATGCAAAAGTAGTCCTCAGATCTTGCAAGAGATAGTTTTACAGCTGTGTAGGCACCTGTGTCTACCCCAAATTCTCTTTCCCCGAGTCAACCTCCCTCTCCCCAAACAACTGGCCCACAGCCTCATCCTCCTCAGGTTTTGATGAATGCCAAAGTCTCACACTCAGCTTTTCCTCCTGTTTCCTGCAGGTATATCCGAACTATGTACCTAGGGATCCAGAGCCAGAGGCGGAAGGAACACCAGCGGCGTTTCTACTGGGCTATGATGTACGAATATGCAGACGTAAATATGTTGCGCCTCCTGGAAACTTTCCTCGAGAGCGCCCCTCAACTGGTGCTACAGCTCTGCATAATGATCCAAAAGAACCGTGCAGAAACATTACCATGTAAGTGGCCCCCCTCGTNATATGCAGACGTAAATATGTTGCGCCTCCTGGAAACTTTCCTCGAGAGCGCCCCTCAACTGGTGCTACAGCTCTGCATAATGATCCAAAAGAACCGTGCAGAAACATTACCATGTAAGTGGCCCCCCCTCCCCATCTTCCCAGCCTCCCCCCTCTGATCCCACGCTCAGCTGCCGACGGACGTTTTGCTAACGGTCCGCCCTATGCAACCTGGTGTGTAAAGGGCTGCCACTTGGGACAAATCTCATTCCAGCTCCGTGCTGCGTTCGCTGGGTAAAATTCCTGCTTGTTCCGCTGAGAAAAAAAAGAACAGTATCAGTCAAAAGATGAGATTCAGCTCTTCCGCACCCAGTCCAGACTAAAGAAATAATGGTGTTGTCAGGAGGAGACAGGCAGTCTCTGCTGCTATGGCAAATATCACCATTCATTTGCCACCTGGCACTGGGCAGTCACAATCATTCCCTGCCTCAGTTTCCCTCTTTACATAATAGGATAACAAAACTGGCCAGATCTGAATTTGTGTTGCGAGAACAAATGGTTCAATGCCTGTGCAATGCTCTGATGGTGTGAAGTGTTGTATAAGGTTGTGGGGTTTTTTTAATAGCTAAACGCGGTAGGACCTTTTCCGAAGAGTTCCCAGGAATTAAGGTTTTGTGATTGGTTCCATGGTTCTCAGCAAGTTGAAGAAAAGAGAGGGGGGAAGGCAGTAGAGTGGATCGTGTAGGGACAGAGATGTTGTAGTGCAGGTATTGCAAAGGTAGACAGATGAGCAGAGGCTTGGAAGCCCAGAGAAGAGTTTGCCAATTCTGATGTCCTTTGATTCAGTGATGCCCTGGAGCATGGGGCATCCACCCCAGTCAAGAGGCGTATGCCCCTGTCCCAGCCCTGAGGTGAGCAGCTCCATCAGCCCATGCCCATGGGAATGCTGGCTGCCTAAGAATCACCAGCTCAAGGGAGAATTGTCCTCTCCAAAGACCAACAATCGTATCAGCTGATGAGCTGCTAGGTTATTCAGCCCCTGCTCGGTCCACACACCAGGGATGACACTCAGACTGCGCTTCCCAAAGACAGCCTGTTTGTGGCATGCCATGTCTGGCAAACCTGAGGAGTTTCCTGGAGCTGGGATTGACACATAGCAGTTCATTAGGGTTAAATTTTGCTGGTTGGGCCAAGGTCACCGCTGTCTAGAGCATCAGTAAGTCAGACTGCTGTCCCCTTCCTCCATACTTTAAGCATGTCCATCACAGTTGGTTATACAGGCCTCTCTCCTCCTATTTATGCAGTCTCTTTCTGAAACCTCTCATCACAAGGTCTCCAGGCCTCAAAAGTGCTGACATGACGAACATGCTTTTCTACAACTCCTGCTAGAACGGCTCACATTTGCCAGCACCCTTTTCCCGCTGCTTCCAACATTATTAACCCTACTAAAAATGTATAAATCATCACCCAAAAGGCTAGCCAGGGCGTTATGCAGATCGTTGGACTTGCTACAGAAAGCACTGGGTGAAGTTTGCTGGCCTCTGTTGCGCTGGATGTCAGACAACACAGCTGAATAATCCCTCTAGGCTTTCAAATCTGCGGCTTTTTCAGTTTGCCACTTCCAGGCATGGCTGCCTAATCCACCGAACAAGCTGCATCATTTTCCAACTTCCCCTTCTTCAGCTATGCAGTTCCTCCGTTCCTCCACCACACCGAGCAAGCTGCGCTCTCTTCCAAGGCAGCGCACATCCCCGCCTGCCTCCCCGAGCCCTGGAGGGCTCTTTGCCTGCCACGCTCCGGCAGCCCGGCTCTCAGGGTCCCCAGAGCACCTTCTCCCTGCCTCCCCCCTCCCCGCCGGTGCCAGAGACGCAGTCGCACATCTCGGGGCGGCGTGCTGATCGGCGGGCGCTGCTGATGCATACGAGCAGCAGAGTTTGCTCCGTGCTCCTGACTCAGGTGCAAGGTTTCCTAGAGCTCCTCCATGCCCCTTTTGGTGCTTCTGTCTTCCTCCTCCTCCCAGCCACTACGTAATTATGTAAAAGGAAATTAAATGCTGAGAGGAGCCGTTACGAAAGGGAGCATCAAAGACTTCCCTGAAAGCAGGCAGAAGCCAAAGGAAGATAGACATTGTTAGGAAGGCAGCGTGTTTAAAAATCAAATCAAGTCTTTCCTGGCTCATCATGTCTGTGTGAGCATGGCTCACCACACGGTACAGGATGAGGCCGGTTCTGCCTCTGAACAGGGACAATATCAGCTGCGTCACTGACGGATGCACGCTGGTGAAACGGCCCACAGCAGGGCTTATAAACCCACGTACAGCCCGTGCTAACATGTCCACACTCCAGCTATTTCCATATGGTTCACACAGTCTCTTATGGATTCATTTATTGCTACAAGAAGGTCAATTTACCATTTTATATGTCAGACATCCCTCCTCCAAGCCTCAGTCCTCCCTGCTCTTAAGACTCCAATGCCAAGCCCAGTGCAGGAGGTCAAGGCAGGCTCCAGTCTTCTCCAAATGGGTCAGCTAATGTCTCCTTCTCCTATTTAAGGAGCTGTGTAAAGAGAGTTGCTGGAATGGCTATCAGGAAATTTTGTTTTTTTCTCCTAGGTTCCATGTTAGGGTAAGTGGTGAGGTAAGAAGAGTGAACATACTGGAGGTCTTTACTCAAACCCAGAGCATCTCTTCCAGAGATGTTTAGGAACATGGTGACAGAAAGGGCTGATCTTGCCTATTGTGGTTGCAGTGAGTAGGGGAGCACTGTGAGGACTAGTAGAAGGGGATGCAATTAGGGTAATGCTTAATTTCCTGGTTTCCATATCTATTGGGTGGGTGGAAGAAAGAAAAGCTTCGCCATGCCTTGCAAGAACCATTTTACCCTGAGAGGTACCCGTCTGAAAGGGTTGGGTGGAACCTGTGTTTATTGCTCCTTCAGTGCTCAAAGAACGGACCAGTTTCACCAATGGGCCACTGCTCACCCATGAGTTAGCACCTCCTGCGTGGTCTGACACCACCAGCAGCAGAAGTGCTGGAACTGGAATTTGAGGTCAAGTCCCAGCTTCAGTAAAGCTTGGGACAACCTTCCCTGAGATTTAAATGAAGGTCGGGATTTGTTCCTTCATCATATCCCTAGCACAAAACAGACAAGATCCCAGCTTAGCTGCCATCGCCCCATGACTCGGGAAGAGCAGAAAATAGCACAGAGAGAAAAGAAGAACTCAGTGTACTCCATTGGGTGAGCAGATCTGACCTGGAAGGTGCACGCTGAAAGCCTGAGCTGGAATACTTTGTGCTGGGACAAATGAGTCGGCATCAGCTCCTAAATATGCATGTAGAAGAAGTTGGTGCTGGTATGCAGGCCCTTTGCGAGCCATTTATCTGCTGCAACCACAGATATATGGTTCCAAAATAGAGTCAACAGAAGGTGAGAGAGGAAGGATGCCTCTAAAAAATGAATCAGCCCATCTCCAAAGCAGTTGAAGGAGGTGAGATGAGATGCTCGCCCTTTCTCCAGGGAACCTAGACAGAACCTAGGTGATGTATTTAGACCTACCCTTAGGGTTAGGCAAAAGGAGGTGGTGGGACTCTGAAGAGGATGTAGCCCTGTCCCTCACTCACCAAGTTTTAGGAGAGGATGGGATGAAATGGTGGCCATCTCTCTCAGATTTCTGGACAGCACTGGCCAGAGGACTCCCCTGATTTAAATAACGTGGCGTATTTGCATGGGGAAACATAATATTAACGACAACAAAAAAAGCCCAGCAACCCAGATCTTCATTTTGTAATCACTCCTAGGAGATAATCCACCTCACTTCTTGCAGAATAAACCATTCTTAACCCACTTCACCCTGCAGATGTGCCTCCTCCTCTGCACTGAATGGAAAGGAGCACATATAACCAGCTTAAAGGAAACACCCAGCTTCTAGGCAGTTAGTGAGGTGAGAGGATTCCAGTTTTTCAGCATAAATCTCCTCTTAAAGAGGTTTCCTTTTACTTAATTTTTTCATGTGGCTACTTTAAGACTTAATGAG
The DNA here is from genome assembly GCA_013400535.1 of Scopus umbretta. Lineage (NCBI taxonomy): Eukaryota > Metazoa > Chordata > Aves > Pelecaniformes > Scopidae > Scopus > Scopus umbretta. The sequence continues at coordinate 33,526 of VZTL01075139.1, forward strand.
ATTTAGTCAAACCTCTGATGTCCTTCCACTCATGCCATGGGTGCTTTATGCAATGCTTTTGCTGGGAATTTGCCTGGGTGAGGCTGCAGATTTCAATACAGGGTTTCCCCATACAAAAAAAGGATGGTCTATCTGCCGGTGCTGTGCCTATCTCCTCTGTAACCCTGCTGTTGATCTGAAAGAGATTTGCAGCATAAGCCTTCATTATGCAAAGTCCTGTTGAAGTCTCTGGGATTTTGCAAGGTGTCTGCACTCCCTGCAGCCTGCAGTAAGGAGTCTGAAGCTGCTCATATATTTTAGAAAAAAACAACATTAGCTTCAGCCTGTCTGGGGGGTCACTTTTTTAAGCAGAGTGATACAAGTTAGGCACTAAAAGGGATTTTAGACATCTCAGCTAGAGATGTGTGTTGGCTGAAGGGTTACCCTGGTGGAGTTTGCAGATGATGTAGCCAGATTTTGTTGTCCCTCCCAAAGCAAAGTCCTATCTGTTTCATCATGTCCTCACTCTTTCTGTACCATGTCTGGAGGCCATTTAAGATCAGAGCTTGTCCTTTTTTGCATGCTTTCTCCTGTCACTTAACAGGTCTTTGCGAGGTATTGGAGGATGAGCAGCAGAGGTGGGTTAGCTGTTGTCCTCACTGCCCAGAGAAGGCATTCCCCATCGAGCTGAGTGGGTTGGGGATGAGCCAACCTCAAGCTAAACACTAATGCACCTGCGTGAGAGGTTTACTGTGTGGGTGATAATGAGTTAAGTCTCATGTGGAGATAAATTTCTCAGTTAATTTTCCCCTGATGACAGGCTGATAGTTAACCAATAATATGCTGTGAATAATGCATATGCTGTGAACTACATACTGTCTGAAATGTCCTGTTAGATATATTCATAGGGTAGGAAATATCCCAAGGGACCACAACTTGTTGAGGAATCGTTTGAGATCTAAAAACAAGGCCATATCTAAAGGACAACAAATGAATGGATTACTTCTTATTCAGTCCTCTTCCCACTCAGGCCCCGAAGATCAAAGTAAGCTTCTTAGCTGGGGCGACCAAGTTAGAAAGGGAGCCTTCAGCTTTTAGTTGCCCAAAGGGTGTGATTTTCAAATGTGATCAACAGTGGCCTGAACCTAACTGAAGAGACTAAAACTCCCGTGGCTCCACTGAAAGTGGAGAAGAGACTCATTAGATTTGAAAGTTCATCCTACACGTAGCACTGCTAACCTTCAAGGAGCACTAGAAGTTAGTGCAGGATCCTGGCCTTCATGCTGGCCTGGGCCGAGCAGGTTACATCCATTGCAGAGCCCAGCAGACATGCAGTTCTGGGGTGCAAGTGGACAGGCGCCAGCAATGGGCATCCATCATCACCACTGTTGCCCTGTTAACATGGGCCTGATGTAGTTTTGGCTTAGACCAGCTAACTCTGAGCCAAACAATCCTCAAGGACCGCTTGGAAGTAAACACAGATTGGGGACCATTCCGAGCAGGCAGTTAGACGTGGCCAGTTTTGGATGGCAAGAGATAGAGCATGGATGGGGCCAGGGTGTGCCTGCTGGCCTCAGGGCTGGAGAACAATCCCTGCAGATGCTTGGTTCTTAGTAGAGATGAAGCCACAGAGAACTACAGACGGCAGATGCCATGCTGGACAGAAAACCATGTGTAGGGCAAAGTGCTTGTTGTGGGGTGCTGCTGCCTGCTTTCCACTGATGTCTTTCAATTTGGGTGTAACTAAATACATACATTCCAACAGTGCTCAAACATTAATCCAAAACCCCAAGTTCAAATCTCCGTGACCTCAGTACACAAAATGGTCCCCATTTGTGCAGAGTCCCATGACCAGAGTTACCCATCACAAATAAGCTGTGGTTGATCCTTTCTACATTCAGCAACAGATTCCACACGGCCCAGTACAAAAAAGACCAAAATGTCATCTATACCCTCTGTTTGGGATGGGTGAGACACTGATGCAGGCCTAAGCAAAGTCCCTTTTCTCCAGAAGCAGAAATCCTCCTCTCTTTTCTGACCAGTGTATTTTTCCTAAGATCCAGCAAGTTGACTGCAATGTATGCCTAAAAACCTCTTTGCCTCATATTGTCCTCGGTAAGAGGAGATGGGGTGGGTGAAAGGTCTACCAGAGTCACGCTCTGGGCTTTGGTGTGGGCTGTGAAACAGATTATAAGGAGAAAACATGCTAAAACTTTGCCCATGGGATTGAAGATACTCTCTCTCCCCCTCTCTCATGCCGTTCCTTGGGGAGTAAAAGAAATGGGAAACATCCATCACCCAGCCCTGGTTCCCTGTGACAGAAGAGGCATGAGCAGAAAAGCAGTTGCTGATTGCCATGTGAGCAAGGGACCCCACCAGTTGTGTGCTTGCTGAAGGGGCTTGGCAGGGAGGAACCGGGGTAATCTGCGTCGAAAGTTTGTCCTGATTCAAACACAGTTTCCCTTTAAAAGTTCAGCAGCAGCCCATGGAGGCACTTCACAGAATGCACAGATAGCTCTGAACACATAAGCAGCTCACCTGGGAGGCCACTCATATGACTCAAGTGCTTTGCCAGACTGGGGCATATGGCTCTGTTCCTGCCTTCCCCTCCTTCTCACCAAAGCCGGATGACAGATAGCAATTTGGTGCCCTGCTTGAAATGAGTCGCTGGTCCTGGGCCAACTCCCAGCAGCATCAAAAAGCCATCTCCACAGTTGGCACTGGGCACTTGCTCTGGCATGCTGAGAGCAGGCCAAGTGCGAGGCACGCTGGCAGTGAGTGGCATGGGGAAAGCTTGCCCTATCATCAGCCGTATTGTCCCAGTGCGGTGGAGAAGGACTGGGTCCAGAAGCCTTTGAAGCCACTGACGGGGTTTGGTTTTTTTTTCCAATGGGCTTTGGAGCAAGCCCAACGCGAGACGTCATCCCTTAGCCCATTCCCACCTGCAGCTTCTCCATCCACCACCTTGCCATAGCTCTCGCTCTGTTATTTTGGAGTGCTGATAAAAACCCTTCTGTTCCATATCACGTGCTACCATCACGCATACGACATGCCACAGCCAGTAACGATGAGTCACCATTCACGGGGCAGCACTGGCAGGTAGCCAGTGCTGCCAATTTTAGGCTTTGTAAGACTGTGGTAATCACTGGGAGGGGGTTACATCATCAGAGCACTACACAAGCATTACCTCATGCTGTTCCTAGGAGCTGCAGGCCAGCTGGGAAACTGAGGCATGGAGCGAGAGGTTTGAGTAGTCTAAGGCCTTGGGGAGGATCTCTATGCTGCAGGCTCCTGGGGAGCAAGTTCATGCCAAACAGATTCCAGGCATGAAATTAAGGCTTTTTCAGGTAATTTTATGCTGCGGACTTTCTTGGAGACATACCTCTCGCGGCAGATTTGTGATTAGAGTGTAGGAAAAGGTGGCTGCACACTGTTGTGCAATTGGCTAGCGAAATGCATGGAAATTCAACTCTTTTCGTCTTCAGGTTGCTCTAGGGTGTAGCTCTGGGTTTCATGTCAGGCATCCAGCAGAGCATACTAACTCTGGGTAAACAGAGAGCACAGACACACTGAGATGTTCAAAAAACCTGGGGAAGATGCAGGGGTGGAGCTAGGCAGGGACTTCTCTGTTTTTCTGCACCTGATTTAGATGGAGCAGTTCAGGTTGATGCAACTGGCTCAAAATCGCTGAGTACTGAAGGAAAGAACTTTCTTGTTTCAGAAACTATCAGTTGTTTTAGATGATTAGCTTGGGGTGACAGTCCTGAGTCTGGGAGTGCAGCAGATTTACTGAGTCAGTGGAAATCTGCTGAAATGACTTTTGTCCTAAGTGGCATTTGACCAACCTCATGCTCTCAGTGCCCTCAGTATGTTCACATCTTCACACGGATGCTCGCTGATGGGGGATGTCCACCAGGCCTGGCTGTTCCCCTGTTGCAAGAGCCCGTATCTGAAATATCCTAAGGTGCAAACAGATGTTTGTAGTAGGGGAACAGATGCATGGTTTGATCTCAGCCTCTCTGTGGGGAAGATGATGTTCATTAACCTGTTGAAGAAACAATCTCAACTCCATCTTGTACATACATGAACTTCTGAGAAGGCAAAAAGACCCAGGAGAGACAAGCCAACCTAAGCACGACTTAAGTGGTGGATGCTGGCATGTCATCGAGTTCTGGCCTGCTACACATCACTTAGACCTTTGCAGAGCATACAAAGCATGAGAAACAGAGGAAGAAACAGGTTCCTGCTGTTATCCTTGGAAATCAGTGTCCCTGCTGCCTTCAGCAACCCCACTGCGAGACAGCACCAGCTGTACCACGTGCATTTTTGTCGCTTTGTCACTCCCCCTCACAGAAACGCTCTGCCAGACTCACTCTAATGAGGCCAGCCCTGTGTACTCTCCAGCAGTGTTGAGATGCTCCTTCTTTTCAGGAGGCCAATCCCCTTACCTGCAATTATGCAGAGACAATTCCACCAATGGCACCCTACACAATAACAAAGATTTACAAACCAGAAGGTTAGCAAAGAGTGCACTGCTGATGCATCTTCTCTCAACACACTGAATGAAGACTTCTTACCTTGTCCAGTGAGTGTGAATCAAGTCGGGTTTCCTTCCTCTTCCCCATCAGGTCAAAAGCATTTCCAGGATGGGGATGAAGTAGTTTTTCTAATGGCCTGCAAACTTTCTGTGTCCAGGCCAAACCATTAACCGGAGGTGGCTTGCAGAATCCGTGTTTGGTGCTGTCACGGACTGTTTGAAACATTGCCTTGATGTTGCCTCGTCTCCAAAGAACTGGCCGTGGGAGCTGTATTTATAGCAGAAAGTTCCTTCACTAAGCCCTGGCAGAAGATGTTGCTTCCCCAGTCTGGTGACGAGTCTGTTGGCTTTCATCTATGCAACTAAACTGAAACACATCAGAACATGAGCACAGCCACCAGATCTCGGTGATCCACGTGGTTCAGTTATCAGCACAGGCCTTGGCACATTTTTAGCCCACGGCAGCTAGCACCAACCCAAACAATTCCCAGGCTTGGCTCAGGTGTTAGTATGGGCCAAGAACGATTCCCAGCAAGCAGTCTGTATTGGGCCACCTTGTTTTGGAGGCTGAGACAGAATAATTACACGGATGTAGCAGTCAACAGAATTAGACTTTTCTCACTGATCTCTACGCACAGGGCCCCAGGTTCAAAAGCTGCCCCAGACCTGGGGAAGAGATTCTCATGGTTACTTTCAGAAGCAGACAGCAGAACTCCTAGGGCTTTCCTTTCCAGTGCTGATGTGCTCTCCTATTTTTCAGAGTATTTTAAGCCCACTTGCAAGATTACAACATCCTTGCAACTTGTTCTAGGCAGATTTAAATTCTTCTCAATGGCTGTGGTTCTCATCTGAATTAAAAAAGAATGCCAGGATAAAGAAGCTGTAGCAAATATCAAATGTATGGTGTTAAAATGAAGTATATTGTATATGTTTGCGGAGTTGTGTTGTTTCATGCCAACTATCCCTACTGAGAACATAGAAATGAGTGGGGAAACATTTTTTTTCTAAATCCAGCCATGTGTTGTTTTCCTTAGCAAAGGTTTTTTCCCCATTTCAGTGCATTCCAGTAGTAACATAAGGTGTGTTTCTCTTCTAAAGGTTCCTAGCGGTAGAGTTCAAATATCATTAGGTCTGAAAAATCTCCATATAGGAGGCTCGTTCTGATCTTTGCAGAGTGTAATCTGGGCAGGACTCTGCTGGAGTCTATGAAGAGATTCAATATACTCAAGAATCTGTGCAAAGAATTGGTCACTAACAGTTGTGTCTAAAATGTCCTTCACAGAGAACCAGCTGTTGAAAATGCAATATGATTTTTCCTCCAAGAGTAACTCCTCTTGGATTTTGCCATCTTATTCTTCCCAGTTAAAATAATCACACGTTTGGATTTTTTTTTTTCCCCTGTTGCACTGGGAGAGATTATTTTAAATAGCAGAGGGAAAAAAACCTAGATCTCTGCAATCAACGACCACACAAAACTGCACATCTAACCAAGAGGCTAAAAGAGCAGCACAGTCATACTTGGGTGTCTTTAGTCTCTAGAGATCCATGGTAGATCCATGCTCATGGTGGTGCTTAGTTCTCCATATTAACTATAAAGGTAGCTTAGGTTGACTTTTTTACCATCTCAGGTGCCTGGTCAGATTTGGATGCCTCTGGCGATGCTGAATGCCATGTAGTTACAAGGCTCTGCTCAGGCTACTCTGATTTCTGAACTGAGGTCAGAAGCAAATGAGCACAAGAGGAACCAGAAAGTTCACCCAAAAAAAGTAAAGGAAATCTATAGAGATGACTTGTATACTTCTCTGCTGGCCGTTTTCCTTTCAGGTTGAACCAGGTTTCTGTGATAGCCTCTACTGCCCTGTAACATTGCCTACAAAGAGGATTTTGTTCCGCGTGCATAGATTTAAATCCTGTCCTTGCTGGAGGTGTTGTCAGGACATCCTGATGGAGCATTTCAAGTGAAATCTCTTGGGTCTCTCGAGGAGCTGCAAATTCTTTTGTCTACAGTTGTTCACTTTTGGGGATTCAGGTGGGGTTCTTTTTCAGTGTGGTTCTGAGACAGCGGTTAAAGGCATTCAGATTAACCGGAATTTAACTAAAGTCTTTATAATTACAGTGATGACTGTGCAGAGGGTATCTTGCCCTGAATGGGGTGGCAATTCATAAAGCTTTTGACAAAAATAGATACTTATAGGCATTCTCATGCTCTATTTCCAAACAACGTAAACTGTGCCCAGGAAATCCTGGCTGCTGCTCTCCCATAACATTTCCATGGTGGAATTAGCCCAGGTCATTGGTACCTGCATAAATTTAGGCCAGGCTTAGATCAGACCATCTCTTGTCCCTGTCAGTGTGGCATTAGAAGACAGAGATGCACACAGCCGTTGGCCATGAACATCTCTGTGAAGCTCAATGCAGCTGTGCCCACATAAGATTCAGCATGCCCTTTGGAGGATGGACTGGGGAAGGGTGCACCAGGGCATGGTGGGAAGATCCTGAAGAGATATTGGCATTTGTGTAAGGTAGCCTCAGTCCTCACTGGTGGGGTGTGGGGTACCGGGCTACATGGACCCCACTTTAAGTGATAACAGCTATTCTAGTTGGAAACACGATCAAATGTAGCCCTACACTGACATCAAAAACACCATCAGTAAGATTAATGAGATTTCTGGTTTATTAGCCAAAAAACACAAAAGGAAAGAACTGTTCTATATTAACACCCTCAAAATAGCATCCACTGAAGTGGGACTGTCTGCTTTTGGTGAGAGGGGGAAGTGAATTCTTTTCTTTACAATTTCTTGACATAATGGAAGAGCCATTTCAAAATAAATAGCTTCATGTCCTAAATAATGTCATAATAATTAATGTCACGTCAAAAGGGACTCTAAAGGCAAGATTAGTCTTGTTGTGTGTCCCCCCTCTCCTCTACTCTGTGATTCCCTCCAGCTTCCTTAGGACTGAAACTATTCACCAAACTCACCCCCGATTCCTGAGTGGTCTTAGACACTTGCCATGCATTGCTCTCCCTGGAAAGTGTGACTTTGAAGTTAATTTCCTTTAACTCCACCATTAGACTCCCACCAGAGACTCTGATGGCTGGACCTTCAGAAAAGGGCTCTTCTCCATAAGGCAGGGTTTGCCCATCTAGCTATAGCAATAGAATCACACTGGCATTTTCCTCAGACACACCTTTGAGAGCATAGGTGAGACCAGATTCCTAGAAGGATTAACCGATATTGCCAAAATAACTTTTTGCTGGCATAAAGCTGTCTACACATCTGTATTACACCTTGCCTAAGCTCCAGCTGTCATGCCTGGGCTCCCCAGAGCTGTCTGGACACAGCAGCCACCTGGGCTAATTTACTCTGCCCAAAAGCCCTGCCTGGGAAATCTGATATGAGAGGCTCCATCTCTAGGAGTTGAACCACAGGTCTCCCACATTATTTTTAAAGCGATGAAGGGGATAATATGACCTTGTTTGTGATAGGCAGAGGACTGTGCACAGATTATGTCTATACCTGTAATGCAAACAGTGCTTGAGCCCAAGCACTGGCACTCAAGTGATTCTGTTAACATGGTGCCTGGTACAGTTTTGGCCAGCTAGCCCTTTCCCAAAGCTTTCTCAGGCATGAGAAAATGAGTTCACATAGTCCAGGAACCATTCCCAAAAGGCAGATTGGATACAACTACTGAGAGATTTTAATAGTATAGACATAGCAGACTCTGCCAGCTGGGCTCAGGGTCAAAGAATAGTCCTTGCTCTGTTTCTCATTTGCTAGTTTAGATGTCACCACAGTGACCCAGGTTGTCTCAAGGCCTGGGTTCCCATGTGTCCTTCTCCTCTCTACTGTTTTTTATGAGCTGTAATCTGGTGGTGAGCCACTATACAAGATCAAAGATCTCGGATAGCTAAGTGAGATGAGGCTTGTTTGAAGAACTGTGCATATATAAGGACTGAGATTTCAGCTCAGTGCTACCAGAAATGTTTCACCTGTGGAGTGGATGTCAGCAGCTTTTTTGCCTACATAAATAGATAAAAACTGAGATACCTGCGGTCAGCATCCTAGGAAAGGGGAAAGACTATAATGGAAAGCAAATAGTGGACTTACATGCTATGAGGACTGTGTCCATACATACATGCCTGTTGAGATCAATCTTCTTCTCATTGATGTAACAGGGGGATATTGTCTTTCTGCTCCCACTTTCTTGAGGATGGTGGTAACTCTGGCTATTCAAGGAAATGCAACTTGAGTATGTACTCTGATTGATCATGGCACCCTTCTCTCATCAGGAGGGTGTTGGGGGTTGTTTTGCCTGCTTGGCCTTCAGTGGTGTAAAATCATTGTGTTGCATCACTTAATTTGTCCATGTTATGTCGGCTATGACAACTTCTGCTCTGCAGAAGCTGATGCTAGCTATTCTTCTCATCTTGGAGCCAGGAACAGGTTTCCCCAACCCTCCTTTCTGCTCTCCTCACCTTGCCGGGACTCACTTCTCTCCTCTGAGCTCTTGCGGGCTGTTGGTGGCTGTCAAACCACTGCTGCCTAGGGTACCTTTCATCTTACTCACTTCTCCTTGTTTGGTCATTCCAGTTTGATCATCCACACTCCAGGTGGTGTCAATGGAGAGACAGAGAGGCATTTCCAGAGAGCAATTCCTCCCATGTCTCAGACAGCTCTCCTTGGGTGAGATAAACACTGAAGCACATGATGCAAGGAAGATCTTCATTAAGAGTGTTTTAAAATGGGGCGGGGGGGGGAAGCTTTACCAGTCCCTATGTGGTGGGTGATAGCCAACATTTTCAACAGGAGATCTGACACTTTGCTGAGGGTATTCAAGGACAATCCAAAACAGAGGGCAGATTATCCCATTTCTGCTTGGCCTGGGGTGCTTGAGCCTCCTGCAGAAGGATCAGACGCTGGCTTGCATCCAGGAGAAGATACAAGACTAGATGGCCCCAGGGCCTGAGCCGGTTTGGCAGCTCCCGATTTCACAGAGGAGATGAATAGGAGGAGACATGACAGAAGCAGCCGAGATAACGAGAGCACAGATCAGATGAATGTGGCCGGTCACCTCTTCTAGCAGTAGAGAAAAAGGGGCATTCAGGAGAACTGAAAGGCAGAAGGATGAAAGGGGAGAAAAGCAAGTCCTTTTGAAACACAACCCATAGTGAACCTGTGGACCTCAATTCCTCAAGGCAGTGCTAAGGCAAAGGCTGGCGGGGGGGACTAAAAAGAGATCCAACGTTTCTGGGGTCACTGAGGACATCCTAATTTAGCAAAAAGAAAAGGTTTTAGGAAGCATTCACATTTCAGGACATGAGACAGCCTTTAACTGACAAGGGGTGGGAGGGCAACTCTCCATGTGAGCAAGCTGTTCTGAAGTTGCCTTGCTATGGACTTTCTCACTCTCACAATAAAAGGTTTGGGAACGTGGATGTTCCTCTGATCTTCAGTGGAAGAGCCCTCCTTGTGCTAGCTTGGACATGGTCTATCCTGCATAGAAACTCAATGCAAGCCTCGTGTCAGGAAGTCCCAGTGGGATTCAGTGGTAGAAGACCCTCTTCTTGATGTCCAGACCTGCTTGGAGATTCGTCCCTGAATTGAGTTACTTACATTTGTTTCCTGCCTTTCCCAAACAGTCACCAGCAGTTTTCTATTTCTCATGGACTGGTGATGCTGTGTCCTGTGGGAGTCAGGTCCTGGGGAGAACAAAGCTGTGATGCTCCTTGGAGGAAGGTCTCAGAAGAGCTCCCTAACAAGGGAGCAGGTGCTGAGGATTTGAAACTCACCCCCTCGCCCAATGAAACCAAAACATTTTTCATGAGAAAAGAGCGAAGGACAGGACACTAGTGTAACATCTCTTCCCAGTGTAAGGCTCTGGTTTTTAATCCCTGGTCACTCCAGCTCTGAGTAGAGTAGAGTAGAGAGGTGTCACATGTGAGGAGGCCATTCCTGGGTCAGACGTACGAGTGATGTTCACCATAGGTGGAATAGTGCCATCATGAACTGGTGGCACGCTGGAGAAACTGGTTAAGGAAGTGTCCTGAAATCCTATGAGGAAAATGAATGGCAAAATAGTCTTTGCAGCCCTTAATTAGTTATATACTGGTAACGATCTGTATTTTTCCATGCTCAAAGTGAAAAACAAAGAAGGAAAATGAAGGAAAGAAGACAAAAGTCATTCCCTCCTCTGAAAGGAAAGAAAAAAGAAAGATCAAGCATCAACCTCCAGCAGGAACACAGGAAAATCAGACCTGGGGTCTGATTCTGACCCCTTTTACTCTGGTACAAATAAATAAAAACAGATGAAAAAGTAAGGGGGAGCGACCTTCGGGCAATGTTGTTACAAAAGCAGAATCTGGCTTGATCTTTTTTTGTATATAAATGCATTTTCACTCTGTGTGCATCAAAATGAAAGCCTGTTCCTAGATTCAGACTGAGCTTCAGGGAGGAACGTGCCACCCAAAGGGGAAAACATGATAACAGGGTTCACAGCACAGAGGCCTGAGCAGCCAGCGAGTGATGGGGAGGAACCGAGACGTGGCACTTGGCATTAAGCGAGCGCTGCCTTCGCACAGGGGGTGATGGAAGGTTTCATGTCACACTGAATATTTGCTCTCCAGCTCACCCAGGAAAAATGTTGGTATCTTCCCATTTTGTTTTAGTAGAGTCTTCAGGAGAATTAATGTCAAACACGAAACAGAACACCATTTAGGCATCATACTCAGGTTTGAAGGGACAGGCATCAGAGTAAATACTTAGGGAATATGCTACAGTAAGTGCATTCAAATTAGTTAAAGCCAATAAGCTGCAGCTGGATTCGTGATTAAAACTGTACCTACCCCTAGTGAAAAACCTCTTTCCTCAGCTGCACAATGCCACAAGTAAAGGAAAAATGGATATCCTGTTCATTTTAAATATTTGTTTCTGTGTGTGTGTATGATTTCCTACAGCTTTTATTAGACTAGTTGTAAAACCATGTGTAACTGTGAAGCTTATTAGCCAGATTGACTGGGATGGCTTTCCATGTGCTGCTTTTCCCGCACATATATGGGCTTTAAAAACAGGGATGGGCAGTTTAAGGGGAGTCATTGTTTTGAGTCTCTCTTGTGGATGTGGATTTTTCAAAGACCCTCATCATATTTCTGAGCTGGCCTTTTCTTTTTCTGGGCCATCGGTAAGGACTAGAGGATGAAAACCGAAACAGGATGAAATTCAGCCTGCCCCTGTGAGCTTCAGCAAGGCTCCAGGACCTTCCCTTGAACTCAGAGTGGTTCATGCTCCTCTCCTCCAGTATCAGATCGCTACCTGCATTATACTCCAGTCCCCTCATGTTTTCATGATCCCAAGCAATGGCTCTTGTTTCCCCATCTCAGAGGCTCTATTCCTTGGGCCAACACTCTTCTCAGAAAGTGTAGCCTTTTATATAGATACCTTATTCCCCACTGCTTTCTCATTTCTCTTCACCATTTACTGTCGCTTAGTCTCCATGCCACGTGTGTTTACCACTGAGGACTGTTCATTAGGTCCCCCTGAGAAAGGCAGAATTACTAAGGCAAGAAGTCAGCATCACAGCAGTTCAAGATGATGGGCAAGTTCATCTCCAGATTCAGAATTCAGACACCTAAACAAAGGTGTCTTCAGTGGAGGTGACTCCATGTGATGGGGGTGTCGAAGCTTCCCTTGTGTTCAGTGGATATGTAGGCAATACAGCCACAGGGTCTAAGCAACGACCTTCTTACAGCTCTAGCTCCACTAGCTGTAATGTCTTAGGAAACAATTTGGTTGGCTTTTGCCTAGTGTCATTTAAGATGTCCCAAATACCCTGCCTCACTCCAGCTCCCAGCTCAAAAACGTTCTTGTCTTCTGTATGCAAGTTTGTCACATCTGCCAGCTCCTCGTGGAGGTCTGAAATATCCTAGAGCATCTCAAATGTTGCTGGATTCCCATCTGTGATGGTTGTACTAAGCCTTAATTCCCCTTCGAGTAAAGTAAGAGACATCACTCACCCATGGACACCCTGAGGTGAGTCGCTACAGTAGAAGCTGAATCCGGTCTGAAATGCAAGGTGTACTGCGATGTGAAAGAGATCTGTTCCCTGCTTTGGCATGGATTTTATATGAGACTTTGGATAAATCTTTCAAATCTTAGTGCTTCTTCTGTCAAATGGGGACATTATAAAGCTCTACCTCACTGTACTGAATGCAGGTTAGGAGATGTCTCACCATAAGGACTTCAGGGCACATTACTAAAAGGATCTGGGGGACTAATTCTTGTGATGTGTCATTCAAGACACATGGGCTTGACTTCTCAATGGTGTTGACTACAGCCTGTGAGTCACTTATTGCTCTAGCAGGTGATAGGAGTTCAACGGCGGTTGTACAGGCCGGTGTGGAGAGTTTGCAGATAACCCCAGTCTATGCCAGTGTGACTTGTAATGGGCAGGTGGGATACAGATCCCGCAGGTGCAGCCAAAGGGCTTCCAGTCCCATGGTAGCTGATGTCCTCCTGGCTTGAGAATGCCCACAGAGATGTGGCAGTGCATGGTGGGTATTTCCCAATCCCAAGACTAAGCACAGAGTGGGAGGAGTGGGAGTGGGGGTTTTGAAGTGACTTCAGTTTTAAACCAACCCCAACCCTTTGGTAAACAAACCTTGGAAGGGAGTTGAAGCCCACTCGTGCTAGATGAAGGTGCGTCAGTCACCATGTGCAAAAGTCATAATCAAAATTAAAAAAAAAATACTTCCCATATGATCCAACTTGCCAGGACTTTTTGTTCTAGTTATAATTGCAGAAATCTCTCTAGTTGCTTAGAAATAAGGCCTGGAGAAGTGGAAAAGAAAGGAACAGTTTATCCCATAGTCTGTGAGAACTGTACGTTGTGTGAAGATGTCACAGGCTAGAAGTAACAGGGAAAGATGAGAATGAGAAACGCATGGTCAAGATGACAAAAGCCAAGGTGTGCTTTGTCATTTAGGTCTGTATGAAATAGCCAGGGAATAATTTCTGTGGCAACACAGTAAGTAGTACTGGAGAAGTCTTTATATCACTCCATGGTTTCCGTTGACATCCACGTACTGATCGCACCACCCTTACACCCAGGTCCAGATCCTGCTCATCACTAGGATGCCAAAATTCGCGTTTGGCACAGAGTCATGAATTTTTAAACAACGGCAGGAATATGTCAAAATGTCTAGAGATACTTCATTCCCCGCCTCAGATCTTAGGGCAAATGAGGAGGCAACAAACTGTTTTGTAGGATAGGACTCATCCCGCCTGACTGTTGCTGTCAGCAAGTCCCCACACTCCCCTTTAAGGGATGGAGACAGACACTTTGGGAGCATGAGTCAACCCCCTTTGTCCCACACATGGATCTTAGGACAAGGTGAATCACTTTCTGGGGGTGTCTGCCTCTCTCTGTTGACTCGAGGAGACGTTCAGATGACTATCAGCAGGCATGGTACCGTGCAATATGAGTGACTCAACACACACACACTCTCAGCCAGCTCTGTGCAATTTACAGCAAAGGCTGTGATTACTGTAGGTCTCTGCACTGAAAACACTACAGTGACAAAAGCCTTTATGTGTATACTGGGGTTTTGTTTCTGGCGTATTTTCTTCCTCTCTCATTTCTAGAATAAACGAACCCAAGAGAAACATTTTTAAGCCAGTGTGACACATCTGTCTCATGTGGGTTGGCACTGCTTGAGTTTCAGTGTACAGGTACATTTAATGCTGTACAAGTTTCTAGTATAACAGCACTAAAATAAGACAATACATGACTTTTTTTTTTTTTTTCCAGCTAATCATGGAAAGTTTTTAAACTGAATCACTAGAAGATACTGCAACAAGCAGTACTTACACACATAGCAGCACTTAAGAATTGTATGGCATTGCTTAGCCTTCCAAAACTGTTAATTATGTCCACCAAAAAAGTAACACATCTGGTAGTTTAAAAATAAATCTAATCTACATCTGTCTGGGGCTGAGACTATTCTCTGTAAGATATTTCCATCCATTCGAGTCCCCTAGTCCTATATGTAGGTGTTTCTTATCGAGGACGTAGAACTTGGGGAAAATTGTGGTTTTCTTAAAGATGGTGGCCTAAAGCTTCCCTCATTGATAAGGCCACTGATCTTAGTGGTTTGTGGTTTGCTATTTTTTAAAATTCAGTCTGAAATGCTAATGCACTTGTAAGCCCAAAAGCAAGGTATTCCAAGAGAAACCTGAGAGTTGGCGGAAAGGTGTAGTTTTGGTGGACCTGCAGGCTGGGAGAATTTCAATGAGGGGCAGAGATGGAGGTCTGCCATCCTTCCTGGCCACCTTCTCCAGCATCTCTAGGCATAGCTAGGCTGGAGAGGGGGAAATCTAACCCCACTGCACTGTGGGGTGGGCTCCTCAAAAAGAAGATAAAGTCTCTATAGTAAGGTCTGAAGAGCTAGCGGATCTTCCTTCCGTTCCCATGGGAGCCAGGCCCTTGTGGGCAGAAGGAAAAGTGAGAAGCAAACAGGAGAAGGAGAAATGTAGGGGTTTCAGACAGTTTGGCTTTTTAACCCCGAGCAGCTGCAGCAAGCTTCTGCTTGCGTTGTCTTAAAGTAGTAAAAGCAAAATAGAGATGGCCCTACTTTCCAGTATGTTCCATAGCAGAGATGGAGGGGCATTTGTTATTGTTTGGTTTGCTTGAAACTGTTAGCATTTTTCCGTTAGATTTTACGGGCAACGCTCCCAGAGGAATCTTCGGCAAAGGCACAATCAAAGTATAGCTACCAAATTATTTAGCTTCCCAACCATGGGTCTTAGTCCATCACCTGTTCCCTCTCCTGCAGCGCAGTTGTCCAGTGAGCAGCAGTGGGAGCAAAGGAATGAGATGCCAGTGGCCTTTTCTCTTCCCAGGAATCTGTCAATTCATTTTTATTATGAAACTTTGCTCTTTTGTTCCATTTACCCCTGCAATAATCAATAGCATTGTATTTTTTAAAGCTCCTGAAGTGTGACGGGGCACTATTTTGGAGCAAATAAATAGTTTCAGTGTTGGTCGTGATGGGGAATAAGATCAGGCCCCTTTGGAATATCATGGGGTGCCTGCCGAGGCACCCCCTACCGAGGGTGACCCCCGCACAGGCAATGCCCTCGCTGATCGGAGCAGTGCCACAGGGGCCGAGTGCACTGGGCAGAGTAACGCTGGTAATGGCTCCCTCAACAGTCCCAGGCAAGGCAAGGGGATGGCCCAGATCCAAGGTTTCTTCAGGGGGTCCCACCAGGAGCAGAATGAGACAGGGCTGGAGACAAGGCTGGAGACATGACTGCGACTTGGATCTGTGGTCCATCCAGGAGACAGAGCTGGGGATGAGATACCTCCAATATAGCTCTTCAGTCCATCCTGGACACAGGGCAGGGCAGTTTCTGGAGGGATCAGATTCTTTTTTTTGGGACCATTTGGAGGGTATTGAGGAATCTTGAGGTTCCCTGTATTTATATATTCATCTCCATGGGACCACAGGGTGACAAAAAACCTGCCCAACTGTTATTTTTCCCAAAGGCGAATGCAAACAGAGATTCCTGATTAAAGCAGAATCAAGTACAAGTCAATGTGAACATTGCTTGTATGAATGTATTTTAGAATAAAAAATATCCATGCAGTCACAAGGAAAATAGATGTCCTGCTCTTGCAATGGTGCACTGCAAGATCCCTTTCTACTAAAAAGTAACCTTCACACTTGGGCTGCAGCAGTTAGATGGGATCTGGATTTCAGATTCTCAAATGTGGATCTAATCAGGATGAGGACGGAGGCTGTTCCCTGTAGGAAGAACAGAGCTGGCGTGGGGTGGCAGAGCCAACAGCTCAGGAATATAAGCAAAATGTGCTGTGTCAGAGAACTCCTGAATACAGTATAATTTCCAATTCCCACGCTGATATTTCTGTATTTCTCTCCTCTAGACTGTAAGGACAACCTGACGTGAGTTGAACCCTTGGGCTACTGAGCCTGCTCCAGATGCAATAATTTAGTGAGCAGATGATGTTTTCAACCAAACCTCCTGTCTAACTCAGTGGATCTGTGTGTCTTCCGGCAGGTGTGTCCTCTGTGGCCTCCCTGATGTCCCTGGCTTGGGTGCTAG
This sequence comes from Scopus umbretta, assembly GCA_013400535.1. Classification (NCBI taxonomy): domain Eukaryota; kingdom Metazoa; phylum Chordata; class Aves; order Pelecaniformes; family Scopidae; genus Scopus; species Scopus umbretta. The sequence goes on from VZTL01075139.1 coordinate 50,161, forward strand.
CCTCCTATCACAAGCTTCTTCGGGACTCTAGGGACGACAAGAAGAGTATGAGCTACAGAGGGGCCCTCATCCATCTCTTCTGGCGCCTCTTCACCATCTCATCCCGAGTTATTTCTTTTGCTCTTTTTGCTTCCATCTTCCAGCTCTACTTTGGGATCTTTGTAGTGGTCCATTGGTGTGCCATGGCTTTCTGGATCATCCATGGTGGGACAGATTTCTGCATGTCTAAGTGGGAGGAGATCCTCTTCAACATGGTGGTAGGGATTGTGTACATTTTCTGCTGGTTTAATGTCAAGGAAGGGCGGACTCGATACAGAATGTTTGCGTATTACACGGTAGTCCTGACGGAGAACGCTGCCTTGACGCTCCTTTGGTATTTTTACAGAGATCCTGATACTACTGACTCATATGCCGTGCCAGCACTGTGTTGTGTCTTTCTTAGCTTTGCTGCTGGGATAGCTTTGATGCTGTTATATTATGGTGTGCTGCATCCCATGGGGCCAAGAGCTAAGATCTTTGCCAGCTCCTGTTGCGCCGAGCTGCTCTGGGGCATTCCTTTGCCCCCCGATGTTGAGCCCATGGCACCCCAAACCCCTGGGTACCGGGGGGCCCAGGCTACGCCCACCAGAGCGGTCACGGAGCAACAGGAGGAACTCACAGCTGACACTTGCTTGCCCGTTTTCCAGGTGAGAGCAATGGTACCACCTACTCCATCTGGGCGACCCTACCCCCCCGAGGGGCCTCTCATTAAGATTGACATCCCAAGAAAAAGATATCCTGCATGGGATGCTCATTTTGTAGACAGGAGGTTAAGAAGAACTATCAACATCCTCCAGTATGTCACCCCCACAGCTGTAGGTATTAGGTATAGAGATGGACCTCTCTTATATGAGTTGCTACAATATGAATCTTCACTTTAAAAGCTCCTTAAAGCAAAAGTAAAAGAGGGGACCTTATTTTTGTTTACGGTAAACACAGATCATGAAACAAACACAAACCTTCAGATAAGCTTTCTTTCTGGTTGCTGTATGTATAAAAAAAAAAAAAGATATTCTCTATGTTTTGTAAGTAAAAACAAAAAGAAAAACTTTTCTTTTGTTTTTTACACACAAGAAACAGTATTACAACTTCCACACCTAGGATTCACAGGTGGAGAAGGAGGCATCTCCACATCAGTTTTATACCGTACACCAAGTGTAGAACATTATTTATGGGATTGGTGCTGATTGAAAAATAAAAAAACAAACAAACAAACCTACAACTGCCTTATGCCCTTAGGTGCTGAGTTTCATTAAGTACTGTCACCTTTCTCATGCAAAACTCTTTGATGATTATATGCCAGGAAAAAAAACAACCAACTGAAATACAAACCTTAAAATTCAAAAAAAAAAAAAGAAAAAAAAAAAGAAAAGGAAAAAAATGAACAACAACAACAAAAAGAGAGAAATGTATGAAAAAAATCTTGTTGCTCTTATTGGATTTAGCAGAAAAAACCCAAATGTCTAAAGATAAGAAAGCAAAGCCAAGACAACCCCAATGGAGTTTGGTTTTTCCAACAGCTGAAAGACAAAATCAGGTCTGTAACTCAATTTGGCAATGCGTTTATAACACCAGTTGGCCAAGCCTGCAAGCCTTGACCAAGTTGTGTTATAGACGCGATCCCACCATGTAACCGTTTTCCTCGTGTAAATGGGCCATGCGTGATGGTCGGTTTGCACCAGATGAATATGGTAATACAGTATCTGATCTTGTTTCGAACAATTGCACACGCTAAAGCGCCACTGATTTCAGTGGAGTAAATAACAACCGTCTGAACCCAGAATAAGGCCTGCCACCTTGATTTCTGGAAAATAAGAAATCTGCAAACATTGAAATTATATATACCAAAAAAATTCTACTAAAGTACATTTACACATATCTAATAATGATTTCAGTAATAATAAAACTCAGCATAGTAGCAAAAAGCGAGTCAATTTAAAGGCACAATACTTGATCAGTGACTGGCAAAATAATTTGACCTACTGTATCATTTTAAGGCTGTGAAAGGCATACATGTATTATTTGTAATCTCGTGTAAGACCTGTCATGTCTCATTCAGTGCGAGCCTTAAAGTGATTGTAAAGCATCCTTCGTTCCATTTCGGGGTTTTTGGGTTTTGATTTTTGTTTTGTTTTGTTTTTAAGGAAAACAAAACATGAAAATTGGGATTAAAAAACAAACAAACAAACAACAAACAACAACAAAACAAACAACAAACTTCTTCAAATGGTAATAACCTGTAAACTGACTCACGTCTTGAGATGATTTGGTGCTTTGTATTTTTGTTGATGTTGTTGTTGTGATTTAGCTGAGAATTCTTCAACTTGGTACATGTGGGGAACTGCTGATAAAAACTGTCTCGTGTCACCCTCTACTGTAAGTACATGGCGAGAAACAACACCAGAGGAAATTCAAGAGCGTAGCGAGAGCATCGTGGTTTAGCTTAGCCTTCTCACCGCAAGGAGATGCTGCCACCTCCGATGATGGCAAAGCCTAGACGGTCACCTGCCAAGGGTTGTGTGGTTGTCTTGACATTTCCGAGTAACCCGCTCGGTGTCTGAACATTCACATCTCTCGAATTCTGTTTCTGTGCTGGAATCTCTTGTTTCGAGTTAAATCACGGGTGTGCGTCTATCTAACGCCCTTTTCCGTTTTGAGAGTATTGCTCCTTTAAAGGAATATTCCCATTTCAGGGCATCTTTTCAATCCCACCATCCCTCTACTTGGGAGGGGAAAAACAACAACAACAAAATGAGATATTTTTAAGTGAATGCTGTAGTATTTTCTGTGTGTACTTGCAATTTTTTATTCCAGAAATACTGTAACTGTCTAGGGTGCAAAACTCCCATGCTGACCTATTCTAAAAAGAAGATCATCATGGGGGGAATATTTTTTAATTATGATTATGATTTTTTTTTAATTTGAGGAATCAGTTGGTTTTTTTAATTATAATAGTATTTAAAGAAACTAGTACCAATTTTATATAACAGTTTAAAGAAGCTGAATGCTTTCTTCGCCTGAATATACCTGAAGGGAAACATTTTTTCCAATCAGTGATCCTTTGCAGTGTTCTGAGAAAACGTTGGGGTTTCTTCAGTTGTTTTGTTTTGTTTTGTAAAGAAAACTTTTAACTAGTGTCTGTCCCTTTCAAGGAGGGCAGGACTTACTCACGCCAAACTATAGACACACGGCAAAGTTTGTAAGAAGCCAAATTGTCACTGGTACTGTAATTCCCAGTCAAACTCCATTTCAGGCAAATGTTTCTGGGCTCTGATTACAACCAATATGATGGTCACATTTTCATGCAAAGGGAGGGATTTTGTGTTGTCATCCCCTATCTAAACTCCCAGCCCCTTGTTTACCGTGCATATAAATACATACGTATACACACACAGATATGTATTTGTGAAAAGCATTCATTTCCCTTCTCCATCGTCTGTGTCCCATAACCAGTCCCTTCTCAAGTGTCCTACTAACATTTCACCTTGTTTCTTCCCTAATCAGTATGCTGTTTCCATAAAAAGAGGTAATTTGTGAAGTGAACTTGCTGTCCCCAGCTACTGAGTTATAAAAACACAGAGGTGCCCATCCTCCGGCAACAGGCCTGCATTTCTCCTCCCAGGACTTTCTTTTGACTTACCTTTAATACTAGTGTAGACTTACTCTGATCCAGTTCCCTGAGACTCATGCCCTGTGTAAAGACTCTCCTTGGTCCTTCCATGAAGAGCACTCCTCTACACATCCGCATTTCATTGGCATAAACATGAGAATGGAATGGATGACAAACAACCCTGCTGTTCCTCGGGGACCTTTCCTCCAGGAGATAGCATCCTCATTTTCAAAAACACCATGAGAAGGTCCCCCTCCCCGAACTTGTCAACCTTGAGGTCTGGTTTGGAGATGTGATCCTACTCCCTGGCCCCACTGAACAGCCGGACCCTGCCGCTTCGCACCAGGACAGTGAAATGAGTCAACGAGCCGAGGCACACTCATCAGGAGTCGAGGAGGAAACCCTTCAGTGTTGCCTCTCATGAACATCTACAGACTGCCTTCCCTCAGGAACAGGACCCTTGCTCCAGACCGCCACACCAACAGATGTCCTCTCCATCCCATTCTGGGAGCCGAGGGGCAAAACACTCTAGAAGTGACCTTACCTCTCAATGCAGTGCTAATTTCTCACAGCCAAACCAGCTTGACTAAGGGCTTGACACACCCCTGTTCCAAAGTCCTTCTTCGTGGCTCATACTATGGATAACAATGAAGGCAGGTGCCTCCAACTGCGTGTTAAAGACTGTTTCATTACGCTTAGTTGCATAAACGTTCTGCCTCCGCTATTAGTCCTTTCTTTGAATGATATCCACTGGCATCTTGATTTAGCAAAAGATTTCCAGTGAGAGCCCGTGTCAACCCTGAAGAACTATTTCCATTTGAAGGACTTCATTACAGCCTTAACATAAAGCACATGCTTTACCACTACACCCAACCAGTTCATGGTGGACAGGTGTGGTGACCATTTCCTCTTGGGATTATCTGTGATCTTGTTGCCAAACAGCGCCTTTTGCCAAGCCAAAAGCTTGGGGAGGAAAATTACCCCTGGCTTTTTCTTGGTACTAATCCCAGTGCTGAGTCTAGTCCTCGCCTCCTGGGGTTTTTTTGCCCAGAGTCTCCTTGATTTTTGGTGTGCATTTTGGTAGGATCGTGAGTGACTTGTTTTGATTTCACTTGGTTTTTAACTCCTCAGCTTCTCCCTGGTAGCTTAGTTATACCATATCCCACCTTCTTGCCAGAAGATACTGCATGAGGGGGTTTTCAAACTGTCATGGAGAAGGTTGAGTCCATATTTATACACATCGCTTGATCAGTGGGCAACTCCTCTGGCAAGTTTGTGCTGCTGGATTCACCCTGGGATCGTCTAAACCAGCCAACTATGCTGTGCCAGGGCAAAGCTGGGTCACGAGGGCCCCATCATCCCCACTGTTATATTGTTCAAACCTTCCCTGGCACGGTTTTGACCCATTCCAAAGAGCCCTGGGCTCGGGCACAGCTTGCACAGGCATTGACGTTGGCCAGAGACCATCCCCAATCAGCAGTTTGGATGCAGCCGCTCTGTATCAGGGGTGAAAGAGTTTAGTAGTGTGGATGCGGCCAGCACTTCTCAGTTGGCTTCATGGCCAGAATGGATCCTGGCAGTACTTAATTTACTAATAGAGATGTAACTATATGCCACAGACCAGGATTCAGGACTTGGTGGAGTACTTCAGCTCCGATCCAGCATTTTTCTATTTTCTGCCTGATTCAACGGACAAGGTATTTTTCAGTTCACTTTGTTCTTTTTGCTGAGGTTATTTGGCAAACAGCATCACTTTTATCGTGCTGATGTCAACCCATCCATCCCTCCATCCATGTCAGGTAGCTGGCATACTTAGTGTGATAGCATTGTACGTCTGTAGGCAGCTAATTTGGAGACAGGAATGATTCAGACCAGACCAAATCAACAATGGAAATACAGGAACTACAAGGTCCCTGCCCATGCCCTTGCCATGCTTTACCACCCACACAAGGCATTTTTCATCCACAGCATATCCAACCTGAACTGCAGAAGAGGAGCCAATGTTGTATAATTACCAGTGGAAAGTGCAAGCGAGCCACTGATTTCAAGCGTAAATATATATATTTTCAGGGTTTTGGATTGGAGCTAATTGTCTGCCTCGTCCTGTCCTTCTCTGCACCTGCCAAAAGTCAGTAGTCATTTGCATGTATTTTTATTTGAAGCTGACTAGATGAAAAAGACAAAATTAATTTCAGGCTTTAGTCAGCGGTCTGCTAAAACGTGGCTGATGCTGCTCACAAGGGGAGCATTGCTATGGACTGTCAGAGAGCAATCAACCTGTGCTCTTCAGATATATTTTTTGACGCACAAGATTCACTTCACAATTTATCCCTCCTCCTCGTCCCCCCACAGAGATGCATGGCACACCCGTCACCCACATACCTGCAGCATGACTAAACCTCCTGAAGAAAATGTGGTCTGAGGTTCGTCCAGCATGATTTCATTGAAACTCAGAGGTGCTTTGAAAAGGAAAACTTACTACTGTGCATTTGCAAAACCTTTTAGTGCCTGTTTGCTGGGCAGCTTGGGCAAGAGACAATTTGGAAGCTGCCGGAGTCAGCGGAAAATTGTGGAGACAGGCTTTTCTAGGATATTTTCTTCTTTTACTGGGTTAGCTTTTCTCTGGATTCTGTTCAGATTGAATGTGGTCATGCAAAAAAAAAACCAGAAAACAAAAACCCAAATAACCACAACAAAAGAAGGCCTATGCCAATCCCCATAGAAGCTGAGGTAGTTGATGTTAGATGGTAGGGATGATGTGAACTCTGTTGTGTACCCTTTGCTTGCTAAAGCTTGCATGTTGTTATTTTGGCAGTTGTCTAAAGCCCTGGGACTTTGGGGATGGTAGTTTCCCAGGGTTACGATTGCTGGTTTTATTTTTCCTGGGAGCTCAGGTGTATTCTGGTGCAGAGAATCTCAGCCTGGTTTGAACGAGAAGATTTGAGGCTATCCCAAATAGACGTGGGCAAACCTTTCACTGTGTGCAGAACGCATTTCCAGATCTTTGGGTACTGCTAGAGATTGTTGCAATCCACTTATTTCTCTATGAGCACCTTCTCAGAATCGCTTCATTGTTCTGTTGTGTTTGAACTTGGGAATAACGGTGTGGCGACTCTTTTCTGTTGAGGCGTGATGTGAAGAAAGGTAGGAGCCTTCCTGCTGTGCTAGATATTGCCTGTGTTCAACCCTTGTTCCTTACCTGAAGCTCAGACAGTTGGATAATGAGAAAAATGAGAAAATGAGATGACAGATAGCTGCATATGTTCCATTGGCTCTTCACTGATGAGGAGGGAGGCAACTGGTGACAATTCAAATAAATCTGCATAAACCATCTGGACCTTAATATACTTTCAGATGTACACACAACCCAATTGGATGTCATTGATAAAATAATGTGGACTAACGTTTCCTATTTGTATATTAAAAGCTAAAAAACCAAACCAAAGCAAAGCCCACAGCAAAACAAAGCATTGCAAGCAGACAAAAATTATTTGAGAGCATAAATTTTACTTCCCGCCCGCCCCTTTGGGACACATGCAGCAAGGCAACTGTTTGAAAACCAGGCACTTTGTCATACGCGGAGTTATTTGGATTTGTGCAATGCTGTGTTTGTCAGATGGTCTTACAGCGAGCGTAGAAAGTGGCCACGGTCTAAAACTCATTGCAGATTTCTGGGTGACAGTACTCCTGGGTTTCGACCCCAGCTCTGCCACGAAGTTGCTGTGTAACCTTGGGCAAGTGATTTAACCTTTCTGTGCCTACAGTTTACCCATCTGTACATGGGTATAATAATATTTACCTACCTCACAGGGGTGTTGTGAGGCTTAAGTAAATGCGTGTGAGAGGTGCTGGAAGCGCGCCATAAAAATTTCATTCTTGCTGGGTTTCTGCTGTTATCGGGAATGAGCAGTAAAGGGGTTTGTTACAACACGCAGAAGGAAAACCTGCTGGTGTGTGCACGTGTCAAGAAAGCGATCTTAAGTCTTTTCTCTCCCCAAAAGCAAGGAAAGGAGAAAATTGTTGTGCGCCAACTGAATAGCCTTGCTTTCCTGGTCAAATGTAATAGCACTGTTTGCAATATTATTTTCTCACACAACAGGTGACCTTTCCCCTTTCCTTTCTGTTTCTGGAAACTTGAAACTAAAGATCACAACAAGTATTTCTGAACCGAACAGATTACTGATGAATACTTGAACTTCTTTAAAAGTTGCTCTCATCAGCCACGGTTAATGTGCACTAATCTTTCAGTCATCAGCTTCCATGTGAATACAGTGAAAAATTTGCTCACGCTGTTTTGGAATAGCCTGGACCTTTTTTGGGAGGCTGGTATACTGTTTGCTGAGGACTCTGGTAGGCATGGGAATACTAGTCTCAACTGATAAACACGTGAAAAATCTTTTTCTTTTCATTTTTGCCTTTTAAGTTTCTTGACTGCCTAAGACAGCACAATAATTGCAGTTTACTTGGTTTTATAGTAGCTTTCCTTTGAACTGTTTCCTTATGCAAAGGGCAAAGGTGGGTTGTGAAAGGGTAAACTAGACTCAACGCTGGTCACGCGCAACTCTTCTCAAAGTACCTGCTTGCCTGGAGAAAAATCTGTGCCACATCCAGAGAGACTAGACCAGGCCTGCCTTCACCATCCTCCCGCAGGCAAAGCTTCCCTTGCCGTCAGCGGGAGTTCTGACTGTGGGTTATATGTCCATCAAGGTGGATTCGTCCCAGGTTGAACCCCAAGACACTCGGGTGAAACCCAGGATAACTTTCTTTAGAATGAGGGAAGGGATCCAGTTCCTTGCTCCAAATATTGCCACTGGTCATATAATTCAGAAGGGAAAAAAAGCATATGATAGAAAGCCTGCGTGTTTTGGTTTTTGGGGTTTTTTTTATTTCTGGTTTTGAGCCAAGTGTTTTTATTGTCTAAGTGTCCTGACCATTATATAATCTCTCTTTCGGAAATGCAATGTGAGGCAAGACTCCCTGTTCCCTTTTAGAAAAGCTTTTTGAAGTCTACTCATGCACTCCTTACTCAGGCAAAACTCCTGGGTTTTGTTGTTGGGTCTTGGGTTTTTTTTCTCCTGAGTAAGGACTGTGAAATCTGGCCTGTTCTGGAAAACTGGGTGGTGTTTCAGGCGGCTGTTGTCTTCTCTAACCCAAGACTTGCCTTGCATGAAGCAAGAATGAAGCTAGGAAACCATCCTCCTCCAGCTCTGTCTTGGTCTGCCATGTACCTTCCCTGTCCCTTTTCTCTATTCACCATGGGGAGGTAGTTCAAAATCTTCTGGCTACATGGGCCAGGCTCTTCCACATGACTAACCAGGCAGCTGCATATCTTCCTGCTAGGGCAGAGCAGATTCAAAAGCCCTACTCTTGCAGATGGGCCACTGCTCATCTGCATCGGCTTTGGGTCTGCTCTTTCCCCATTCTTCTCCCCAGCCATTTATTTGCCCTGTTCTAAGCACTCAGCTCAGTGCTTCTGGGTTCTTTTTACTGCTTCTGTTCCAAAAAGATTGAAGCTGTGAAAAAAAAAAACAGCAATGTAACTCCTTCGGTGCTATGCTAACTGCTTTGTTTGACCCAACCAAATGCTGGCCAACATACAGATTTTCCCTCTTTGTCCTAAGAAGCACCACACATCTGTGTCTTGAACAGGGATGGACCGAGAGGGGTGAGAGAGGGCAAGTGCAGTTTTGAAAGCAATTCAAGACTCATGTGTATCTGGCAGAGCAAAAAAAAGATGTAAATCCAGACTGCTTTCAAAGCTAGTTATCGCCCACCTCGTGGAAGTAAGTAGAATATAACCTATAAGGTATTGAGGGCATTATATCTATATTAAAAAAAAAAAAAAAGACAAAAAGTTCACTGTATCAATAAATCGCCCTTTAATTTTCCTGAAAACGTACTGTTCGACAGCAAATACACCTGGCTGTGCTTGCACCCAGTTGTTTTGCTTTGACTCACTTCAGCAGCAATGGCTACTTCAACTGCAAAGATAAAAAAGTGGGAGGAGAGAGAGCACTCCTCTGGCTATATATTAGGCCTGATGTGAAGTGGGTGGCTACGAATTTTCAGGATTAAAGGGACTAATCAACATGTATGTCTCTGTCTATATACACAGTCCTGTGGAAATATAGAAAAGCATACATGCCATGTTACTGCAACAGTATATATGTTTTAATATATATGAACACATTATGAATTCTAAAGGGCTTTTTGAGATGAGGAAGGTAGTTTCTGGTGGGAGGTGCTAACAATTAGGGATTTGCAAGCACATTTGAAAGAAACATTCAGCGTAGGGTTTGTTTTAAAATAAAAACAGGGACAAAAGACCATCAGAAGCTGAAGGTTCTTCTGACGAAATGCTGTACCACCTGATCTTCCACTTCTTAAGAAATCTGGAAACCAAAATCAGACCAAAAATGAAGGCCAAAGGCAGTGTCAGCATAAATCAGTAAAGCTCCATTGATGTCCAGGTACCTGCTTACACTCCCTATGCTAAAACCAGTCACTTCTACTGGTGCCAGCCGAGCCCCAGCTGGGCCCTATTGTTTTTTTTTTTTCTTAACCTGTGATAATAAAAGATTTCCTGTTTGAGCTTGTAGATTTTGTCAAAACCCAGGCAAAACTTGGACAAAATCAGGAGTTCCTCTCCAAGCAGAGCCATCTGAGTGTAGCATACCCCTGGCCTACACAGGGGTTTTGTAGTCTCTGGCTTGAGCTGAGGGTTTCCCCTTCCACCAGTATCGCCACTGCAATGAGAACAGACCTGTTAATACACGCAGCAAACTGGGCCCTCCTTTGCAGGGATTAACCCCCCCCAAATCTGATTCCAAGCCCTTGGAATTCAAATGCCAAATGCCACTCAATGGGAATGATTATTGTTTTCTCGCCAGATGTCATTCCCGTTCATCAGTCACAAGGACAAGCAGCTCATGTTCCTCTTTCTAGCGGTATTTACCAATAAAACACACTGCCAGTGCCAGAGCCTCCTTCCCTCAGACCCAGCTGAACGCCACCTGCATGCCGCCCCCGTCTTTCCTCCTCTTTCCTCCACCTTAAAAGCAAACACTGTTCTTTCCCAAGTAGCGAAAATCCAGGACAAATGCCAGATGATTACACCTGCAATCTGTTCACTTTAGGATTTTATTTCAATTTCTGAGGGCATATGAGTACACACAGGGACACGCACCTGAGAAATGTCAGTAGTTGAAGCTACTTGACTTCAATGGACTTGCTGTGAGCTGACACTGCTGCAAGAGAAACTGTACACCAGGTGTACTCCAGGTGACCCCCCGAAATTACTACAGTTTCACACTGTTCCCATATAACTTGTTTTTTTCAACAATTACTGAAGCCTGAGTATTAGTCAACAAATTGGCGATGGATAAGTAGTAGGGGAAGTGGACTCGTTCACACTTATCCATAGATCTTGTACTACTAAAGCAATTAAACAAGCCTTAAACTGGATGTAATTGCAGCCGTTTGGAGGACAGCTGTGATGCGTGTTTTCTATAAAAGTGTCTAAATGGGTATCGCAGCCAAATCCCTTGGCCCCCATCTTCTCTATGTAGGGAGTATGAGAGGGAAGAGGTTTTACGTTGAACATCAAAGTTTGCCATTAGCTACAAAATATGCCCCCTCCCAAAATGGATCTAAAAGGTTGTGGGTTTGTTCGGTTTGGGGGTTGGTTGGTTTTTTTTGGTGGAAAACATTTTTCTATCAGAAAAAGAAACAAACAAACAATGGTTTTGCCTAATATTTCCATTCTGCAAACTGTTTTACCATTCCAGCCTTTTGTTCCAATGAGGAGTGGGAAGTAGTTTCTAAAGTGTTTAAATTACTCAGGGAAGGATTATTTCACATCTAGGTCTGGTGACTTCCACTCATGTCATCGGGCCAAGTTCAGACCATTCCACTAACGCCGATGTGATTACCCCGTATGAAACCCAGATGAGATAACAGCTGGGGTGAGAGCCTTGCGTGGTCTCCTGTGTGTTCCCTGTCACAGACTTAGGGTGATGTGCCCCACCTTGGAGCTGTTCCCCTAAAAACAGGATTTTCACAGAAAGTCTATATATTTCGGAGGCTTTGAATGACTTTCTGATTGCAAGGAAATATCATCCCTTTGGTGTGTATATTTTTGGATGCACTGTCATATACAAAAGGTAAAATCATGATGCCTGAAGACACATGTTCTCTCTCCATCTCTGCCATGGACTGTTGGTTGGGAAAGCCAAGGGGATTTTAGGGTTGTCTTTGTTGGCAGATGTAATACATTCCCCAGTACCATCGGCCTGTGCTCCTGGGCATGTGACATGGGAATGGTCAGGCTGTTGCCTGCCTCCCATCATCAATCCCACCTCCAGCCCTGGATCTCTGCCATATTGGCCCCAGGTGTTGCAACGTGGGTTTAAAGGTCCTTGTCTACCCTGTGAAAGTACGGGGAGGACAGACTAGTTACGTACGTCTTGCAAAGTTCTTGAGCACCTTCCGATTGAAAGGAATTCTGAAAGTTCACGGTATCTTCTCAAATTAGCTTTTGTCCTAGGAGCGTTTCTGATTAGTGAATTTTGATAGTACTGGAAAATTGGCACAGCCATAGAGAATAGCACAATTTAAATACTTATATTTCAGAAGTGCCACTTTTCCCATAAACATTGAAATTTGACTAATCATTGCTGGAACTCGTTACCATTCAAAACCCAAAAAATACTCTTGCACTTGATGCCTCAGATAAATGTTATTCAAGGAGAACAAATTCCCCAATCACTACAAAATGGTAAAAAGTAGCTATTAAAGCAGGACATCTGGGTTTTTCTAATATTTTTGAATGCAATGAACTGTATCCACTGAATATTGTCCATTTGCCTTGCAGTAGGCGCGCTGGGACTGCAGCCAGGCTTAGGATCCCCTTGTGCTAAGCTCTTCACCAAAACACGGAGAGACGTGGACCTGCCCTGAAATAGCCTTCAGTTTCACTGTGGTTGTTTGTGTGACCTTGGGCAAGTTGTGTAACTGCTCTGTGCCTCAGTTTCCCCATCTGTAAAATGGGAGGTGTAAAGCCTACATCACAAGGATGATGTGAGGATTGTTTAGTCAATGTTGGTGAAGAGCTTCAAGACCTTAACATCAAAAGTGCTGCAGGACTGCAGTGGTGTCGAGCAGAGCAGGGCACAGCAATGCATCATGTCACCTTCCCCCTGTCTTCATGCAGCCCAGCAGAGACAGAAAGGCAGGCTGATCTGAATTTGGGTTTCTCGAGGAGGACTATCACAACCCACACAAGATGCCATGCTAAGCTTTTGGGGAGCACTTTTCTCCTTCCCCTGAAATGCTCCACTCTCCCTTTGGAAAGCATTCGGGGAAGTCAACTGAGAAGCCAAGGATTTCGCATGGTCCCATTGGGTCACAGAACTGGAGAAAGCAGAGATGGAAAGAGCACGTGGGTCATCAGGTGCAATCCCAAGCGCTCATGCCACAGGCATCCCTGTGTCTTATTCTCCCACCCTAAATCCTGTCCGGTTGGAAATCTTCCAGAGAAGAGGCTTGCTCACCCCAGACCCTCTTGATCAGGCACATCAGACAGAAATAATGATCTAAGCTTTCCTAGCAAGAAGTACATTTTTTGTTAACTAAGCTTGAAACTTAGTCATGCCCATGCCTTGAATCTTGCCTTATTAGCCAAACTCAGCCCATTCTGGACCCAGGTCTTTCATCTGAAGTTGTCCTTCCAGTGCTGTTCTGACCCAGCATGGCTTGCAGGTGAAAATGCCTGTCTATCCAAGTTAGGATCAAGGATCTGCCAGTTAGACTGGGAGAGGTTGACTCCTTCCCAGGTCACTTCTGCATCTGAGCCATCCTTACAAGGGGTCTAGAGAGACTGGGATTCAAATCAGGCCCCCAAAAGTGGATCTGAATGAATAAGAAAAACTGCTTCAAGTCCTGCCACAGGCAACTCCTTTTTTCCTCCACAGTGGCATTTCAACAGTATTTCTAGCTTCTGCCAGCAAGCTGCACATGTGGTGCTTGGGAGATAGAAGGACTGCCAATAACCCCTGCTCTGAGCTGGCCAAGAGAAGGGGCCGAGAGCAGACCTGACCCTCCGCTCGCGTCCAGTGAGCTCATTTCTGCCGATCTCGGTGGTGTTGCCCTTGACTTGGTGCCATGCCGCCAAAAGCAGGGGTAGGCTGCTTGTCAGCAGCTGTCTGAAAAGCTTCAGTGGTTTAGGTGGGATGGGCTGACAGGTGTCAACACGATGCAAAACTGGTGCTATTAACGTGGCATAGAGTGCCTGCGAGTCTCTTCTTTTTTCTTTTTCAATCACCAAGCAATTACCTTACGCATGGGAAGCCTGTTGTTTATAGACAGCGTCTGTAGCAACTTCTTGTTTCACAGGAGGGCTCTAAGTATCTACTCTGTCTTATCCCCCAGCTCTTCCTCCAATTTCTATGTCCTGGAGGGCAAGGTGTGCATGCATGCGTGTGCTTGAGTGTGAGTTTATGAGCAAAAGAAACAGAGCAAGGGCCAACCCAAATATTTTAGTGCAATGGAGGTTTTGACCGAGTAAGGAGTGAATGAGAAGCAGAGGCTAAGACCTTGGAAAACCAGATGTGCAGATTTTGATCGCAGTCTCAGTCCAGCGGGATTTCTGTAAATCCATCAAGATGGTTGTCTGTGTCCAGGACAATTTCTTCTCCGGGTTCCCAGAGAGTGACAGATTGAGCTATTCAGGGCAGGGCTCCACAGAGGGATGTGGTCAGACTCTCCGAGCGCCTTTGACTTCCCCTGGTTTAGTAGAAGCTGAAGGCATCCAGCACATCCAGGAGGCAGTCCACATGAGGTTGTGCCCTGTTTATGTGAGCTTATGCTTCGAACGCTCAAAATTCAATTCCGCTTTCCTTACACTTGTGCAACATGATGAACGTGACAAGATGTGGTCATTTTAATTTAGGAAGGCTGTTAAAAAGTGTCCAAAGTGCTAAATAAGAGCTCGCAAAATCAACGTGCCCCTTGAAAGACCAAATTCTGGTCTTGATTTCACCAAGGCACCAGCCACCTTGCATGAACCCCACTATTTTTTCTGGGGATGCCCTTTTTTTTTTTCTGCCGTCAGCGAGGCCTAGATTTGGCCTGGCCCCACCTGCCCTCATTAACTCCAAAAAGCCCTTTATGTTTGTTGACGACGGCTGTGTTAGGGCAGCAACATTTTGATTCTCAAAACCTTGTGGTGCCTTTTCTTGTGGTGCTTACCCTTCACAGGACTTCAGTCAAGGCAACCACTTGCATCAAACAGCAACGCCAGTACTTTTCCTCTGTATTACGTGCCAGTGCAGTAACAGACTTTAATGTATACATATATAAATATAGATAGATAGATATATTGCTATAGTTATAATTATATATATATAATTGAGGTTCTGATGCCGCTGTATGGGGAATGGACCATTCCTCTGCAGGATTATACACTGCTCGAGTGAAACCAACAGCTCAACGTCCTGTAAAGCATTACAACCTTGGCAAGGAGCTTCTCTTTCCTGTGTTCGTTTTCCAGCTCCCTTCTCTCCTCCTGCCCTTCTCCTCCCTGCTCCCAGAAACGCACGCCGTGAAAGCTGCTGTTTCGCACCGTAGCAATTTCTCCAAATAGCTCTCCCCATCGCCAGCGTACGCCACAAGGTGACATCTTCCTCCTGCCGCGGCATGGGGAGGTCTCCCCTTGCCGTGAAAGGAGGACGGTGGGGTTGGCAGGGCGGCATCCCAGGGCGGCATCCCAGGGCAGCATCCTTGCCTTTTTTTTTTCACCGGGGCGATGCAACCCGCCAGGTGGCAAGTGGCGTCATTCCCCACTAGCAAAACCATCCACCGGCGAGCCTCTCCATCTCAGCTTCCCCAGTGAGACAGCAACTTGGTGTATTATTTTTTTTTTTCTCTTCGGATGCTCGGTTTCCAGCGCTGCTCCGAGCGCGTCGAGCCCTCGCTGGCAGGGAGGAGGGCAGCTGGCGAAGGCGGTTTGCTTTGCTCACGCGAGTAGTTCTGCCTGACTTCAGGGGGGGACACTTCTTTTTGTCAAGGGGCTGCTGGGTTGGGTCAATCGTGATCTTATCGTTACCTTTGAAGTATTGCCGAAACTATAGCTAGATGATAGAAGAGATGTTGAGTGAAGGTATTTTCTACTAAAGGGAACAACACCAATAATACTGTAAAAGGTGCTAGAATCAAACCTCATTTTATATACTTTGGTTCTTAGAGAAAAAAAAAAAAAATACACAGAATTCTTCCTGTGCAGCCTTACTGTAGATTGTTATAACCAACTCTTTATCCAAAAACAAAAAAAGTGAAAAGGTTAAAAAAGGACAAAAATGAAGCGATCCTGTATAAAGTGTAACAAATATGACTTTCCTATATAAATGTAAATGATCAGACATATATTAAAATGCACTTGAGGCAGGCAGCAGGCATGAAAAGCTTTTGAAGTATCCTTTTTAATGTACAACACCTGTCTTTTTTTGTTTGGCTGGTGGAAGAGGGAATGTGCCAAGTCACTTTTATTTCCATTTAATTCTGTTTGTGATTTTTGGGAAAAGGAAAGAGGGATGGAAAGAGGATGGGCGGTTTAGCTAGCATGGAAACCTAGAATATTCATCTCAATTTTTTTTTTTTGGTTTTGTTTAGTTGTATGACATTGGTGACAGTGTTTGGACTCACGCTTCATTTCTCAAATGCTTTTGAAAGCTTTGTTGCCTGCCCCAGGTGCTGAGCATAACTCTTACCTCAAGAACGCTTACAAAAAAAAAGTCAATCGTTTTTTCCCATCTCTGGAAAATTAAAGCAAATGACAACAACAACAAAAAAAAAAAAAAAAAAGAAAAAGAAAAAGAAAACAACCAGCAGTGAATGAAGGAATGAAATTTTCAAAAGAAAGAAGTCAAAGCAGAGGTTTGGTGATCAAACCGAGCCATTATGGTGCTTCTCCCCTTTTTGTGTTGCTAATGATCAAAATTACATGAGATGGGCTTAGACAAGTTTGTGGTCTTAGGATGTAGCAAAAAATGTATTTACAAAGAATACAAATTTGCATGGAAAAAACTCTGATGGAACATTTAAAGAATGGCTGTTTCAATGTCAGACGTTTAATGTTAGCATGTGTGTGTGCTGTATATACCTTTTCATGTGTGACATGTACAGTTGACTGAGGAAAAAAAAAACATATGGAACCGAACAAAAAATAATAATCAAATGCTATTTTATCAGATGATGCACTTTTTCACCTTGATGAGAAGCCACTGTTCACAACTATGCAATCTTCCAGTTTCTCTCTCTATCTCCTCTCTCCAACCTCAAATTTCCCAACTATTTTCCATAACCTAAACCGTTTTTTCTTTTGTACAAAGAAACACAAAAAGTTCCAAACTCTGGTTCAAGGTGAGAGTGCTACTGTGACTTTTCTCAAATGATAAGAGCTAACAAACAGATAAACAAAAGGGGTTTGGTTTGGTTTTGTTTTTAAGAAAAAGGAGGTTCAGGCATGACCCTCTTTATGTTCTCTAAGTGAATCGATGTTTTTCTACATGTGCCAGGCTTCTGTTGACTGTTTTTGAGTTTGGTTTTGTTTCTCGATTAATTTTTTCTCTCTCTTGGCTTTTAGGATTTTTTTCAAATTTCTTTCCTTATGTACTTCTTTTCTTTTTTAATTCTGGTTTTGTATTGTAGGTATTGGGGATGTGAAGATGAAAGTGAAATTTGGCTTAACTTCAAGTGTTTTAGTACATATGTGTGCTATATGTATATAGTTTTCTACATAGAAAATTTTACGCGCTTTTTAACGCACTTTACGACTTGTATGTACAAAGTTGTCTATATAGAAAATGTAGTGAGTGTTACCCGACCTTCAGAGAAGAGAGTTTTGATTAGGAGGAGTTCAGATGCCTGAGTATCTCACGCGCGCACGCGTGTGTGTGTGTATTATGTACTATATTATATATTATAGAAATATATAATAGTGTATGTCCATGTTAGGGTGTGTACAATATACACACACATCCAAACACCTGATCATGCCCATCTATACCATACAAGTAGAGGGTTTTGTATTTCTTTAAAGTTTTCAAGCGACAATAAATAGCCTGGCTCTACTGGGTAAACTTCTTCCCTGTCCTTAGAGGAAAGGCAGAAAATTGTCCTCCCCTGTTATTCACAGTGCATATTCCTGGGGGGATTTAGCCTTTATAACCTTTCTTTCCCCACCCCAGTTTACCAGCGGGTGCCGAGGAGAGAGTGTTGCTGAGGAAACAGGGTCGTCCAGTGATGAGCTCAGGAAACCACAAGACCACAAGATGTGGCTGCCATGTCCCCCGCCCACCGACTCACCATGCAACTTAAAGCGCATCACCCCCACTTCTCTGTGCCTGTCAAACTGGGGTTGCTAATGCTTACCAAGCCTTTAAGCACTTTGCACTCATGGTCCCTCTCTGCAAATTCCGCAGGGTCCCCCTCGATACCCGTGGGAGGTGATTTGGGCCAGTTTACAGTGAGATCTTCATCAACCTACCCCTTGTCCTCCATCTCTCTTCTGTTCAGGAAGCCCACTGCTGCCTCGTTGGGCCATGCTTTGACTTTCATCCCCTCACCATTATGTTTTAGACAAGACCGTTGTGCTTCTCCTTCCTTTCACCCAAGGCTTCCTGATCCTTGAGAAACATGGCCCACCATGCTAACACTCTTCAAATCCCTTTATCAGACTATCCTCAGCCATGGTACCTCCAGGCACTAAAACATCTTGGCAAAGGGCAAAACCCTGGGTTGCTACCGTTAGCCCACTCTCGCCCTACATACTACACACAGACCTGATGGTCTTGATCCTTACGGGTCCCTTCCAACTTGAGATATTCTGTGATTGATTCTGTGACCTCAGGTTTCTTGGGTTAGGGCAGATGAAACCCTATTTCTGACTCATTGGACACCCGATTTAGTGAAGCTCTTCCAAGTGACCAAGGGACAGCTGGACTGGGTATTACACACAGCTGTGGATACAGAAGGGGCCCCTACTGGAGCCAGTAAAAGTGGGAAGGATGAGGGGAATGGATTTACAACCACCATGTGTCAGTGGGAACACAACTGTCCACATCAGTCTGCGACAGCATGGGTGCTTCTTTCAGCCAGTCTTTTGGGCTTGACTTCTTAACAAGAACTTCATGTCAGCCTTCCTACTGAAGTTAAAGCCACATTGATTTGAAAACAACTGTAGTGGAAAAGCTGGGGGCAGTCTTCCCGTCTTGCACAGCCTCATGGTTGCAGCTGCTGGCAGTCAGTTGGTTGATCTATAAATCCAGGTGGGCTCAGAAACCTCCTATGAGTGCTTCATGTAACTCAGCTCCCTAGAAAGCAGAATTCACACCTCAATAATTGATTGCAGGACATCTCATGCAGCCTCTCATGTTACAGGTTGTCTACTTGATGTATAATATGTAACACAGCTGTATTGCCTCAAGTGTCCTCTTATCTGCTCCTCCTGCACAAATGTGGGCTCTTCCATCTACCTGCACTGACAGGTTTTAGGCTGTGGTTGTGGCTGGTGTTTGCAAGGAGCTATAATTGTCTCTTGGACTTCCTATTAGGATGCTGGCATCTGTGGGCTGTGTTAATGGTTAATCCCCCACACAAATCAAAGACAGTATTTTCCCCGCCTGGGCTCACTTTAAGGCAGAACACCTGATTTCCTTCCCTGAAAATGTAGTGCTGAGAGGTGCCCACCTACGGAGGCCAAGTGGAGTCATCCTCTGCCCCAGTTAGCAGTTTGTACTAAAGCCTTAAGGAAAAAAATGAAGATACTTTTCCAATTGATCGATTCAGCAAATAGAGGAACCTAAAGGGCAAGTTTGACTCAATCCATAGTCTTGCAGCTAAAATCTTTTAAGTTCATACACTCCAATTTCGTAAAGGGAATAACTTGCAAAGGCTTCATCCTTCCATGACTCACCAAGAAAATCTATGTAAGGGAAAGAAATACTCGGAGGATGCTTGGCAATATATTCTTCCTCTCCAGGTTACCCAGCCCCTTCAAAGCAAAGCAATGCACCCATCAGAGTTAAAATAAAAGCAGACCTGTGTTTCAGTTCAAAATGCCTTTTTGTGACATGAAAAAGCAAATCTTAAAGAGTGTGTTTGGCAAACAGCAGGAGATGCTCACTTTGTGGACAAGTATAAAGCCACCCATAGCTTTCAGACCCTGAGAGAGCATATTTCTCGACGCGCACACCCCCGGTTAGGGATGTTTGTCCAAAGTACTTTTCCTGCTGCATCTATGAGCATGGGATCCAATCCTCTAATTTAGCCAGAAAAGCTGGGTATCCGGTGAGTTATGAAGGACCCTTCCATACTCAAGAGACACAGCAAGATACCTCCAGGTAGGGATTCATCCCAGTTAGTTTCCAGTTTAGATTAGTCGTGTGCCCTTTAGCTGGTTACATTTAAGTGAGTTGAATCCCACCAAACGTGGACAGGATTTACCATGCTTCCAAACCATATTCCACCATGGCTTACTGTGAGACTTGTCCTCTTTCCACCCTGCCAACGAGCATTCAAAGTTATCTCCTTCAGCACAGCTCCATGCTTGCTCAGCAGCCCCTGCCAAAGGGGCACATCCACGTCAGGCATTCCCCTCCCAGGACTAAGGGTATCAGGCTGCAATTCAGAGTGGGACCTGATCAGAAGAGCGGGGAAATTGATTTTCTTAAGTGATACACACTTTCTGTGACAGTCTTCTGGTCACTCCAGGGGTTCACAAAAAAACGTTAATAATTAATGCACAAGCAATAACCTTCTGTGTGCTTTCCCAAAGGATAAGGTCATTCTTTGGCTAGATGAAAAGCAAAAAGTAAAATCTGAGCCACAACAGTGGCTTGTTTAGTAGATTTACACGGCAAGCTGGTAACAATCGCATTGGCTGCTTCTTCTGCTCATTAGCAATCTGTTCTGGTCAATTCTCCTCATTTTCTTTAATTCAGCCATGACATTGTAAATGACAAGAGATTGCCACTGCTTACAGCACAGCTGGGAAATTATACTCCTTCCAGGGCACCACTGCCTACCTTTGCAAGAAGATTAGGAGATGTTTGAGCAGCAGCAAAGGGCTTGCTGCATCCAGAGCTTCAAACCTGGTTTTGTCTGTGTTTCACATCAAGCACCTGAGAGCTCCTTACATCCTTGATAATATGTGACTCCTGCATCCTGGGATATGAGGATATCATGCCCTTCCTTTGCTGCACATGTCACCTCATGGATGAGGATGGTGCAATGGCCCAAAGAAGAGCTTTTACCAACCACCCCTATGCTCAAATTTCCCCTATGGGAAACGTTTTCCTTTATCCAACCTGGTTCCCCCTTGCTTCTCATTAAAACCCACTGCTTCTCATCTTCATGTCTTTTCTCCTGTGGAAGCACTAAGTGCGCATTTTCTGGGATTGATAGACTAAATTTAAAAGCCAGAAAGCCCAAGGCTATTCCAAATCCCTCCCAAGCTATTGTGATGAGAATTAACTGAAGAGCCCCAGTCATCCAGGTGCCTTAACAAGTCTCCTTGTGGGAGTGCAGACCAAGCAGGCAGATCCCACCAGGTACCAACACCGGTCACACCAACGCCCGGTCACTACACTGGTACCGCCTTTCTTGCCACGTATCTGCTGTTGCCTGAAAAGAGCAACAGAATTCATCAAGGGGCTGCCCTTCTACTGAAGCCTTGTTTCGTTGGCCATCGTCAACAAGTCCAAGCCGATACTCATGAGCATACGTTGGTGAATGTAGTCTCAAGCGTTCCCAAGGTGTGCTGCTTCCCCTTGGCAATCAAAAAGGGAGGGAAAATGCCGTATCTTTCTTTTGCTTATGTTCAACCCCAGTAGATTCCCCTACTGTAGTCCTCCCTCTTTGTCTGCCCTGATGCACTACTAGCACCCCTAGAACACAGGCTATTTCTCAGAGCTGTTTTATCAATGTTAAAAGTCATGAAAAATCAATGGAAAATTTTCCCTTGGAGGTGACTACTATGTTGGAAATGCTTCTGATGTACTTTTCCCCTTTTTCCCCCACGTTTCTAAAAGGCATTATTTCTAAATGGGCTCTAATATCAATATCAATGTTAGTAGGATCCATTGATTAAGCTGTGAATCGAAGCTCACTGCTGTGTTTGATATACATATGTTAATGACAGTTGTGTTAAGCCAAATTTAGCAGCTGGATTCTTCAACATCCCTTTGTTTTGTATCTACCTCACTATGATTTCTTTGATTTCTTGTGATTTAGTGTTGTATACAATGTCAGAGGTGATATGTAGATAAAAATATATATATATATATACAAATATATATTTTTTGCTTTGCAATAAAGCTCAAAGCTATAACATGAATATTCATAAAATGTCATAATCTTTATCGTAATGTTCCCTTCTTCGTTGTAAAATCCTGTCTGGATCCTATTTTCCTGTACACTAGAATCGATATTGTGTTCATGAGTGAATGGTTATTATTTCTGTTACTTTTCCACTTAAGTGATATTTTTAGATGCGAGATAGACACCAGAATTGTCAAACATGAATTGGTTTACTTCCCCGCCTCCCCCCCTCTAATACAGCCTGTTTGTAACTGGAATGAAACAGCAAAATTGAAAGAAAATTATTTGCAGTCCTGATCTTTCAATTTTGGTTTGTCTGATCTTAACATTGAATTTGGCAGGAGGTGGAGAAGGAGCAAAAAAAGAGGGGCTGTTAGGACTAATGAAGGAAAAATACATTCATCTGTTTCCATTTGGGTCAAGAGGGGATTCATTCTTTAAAATAATTTAAATGCAACACCTCCCTGAGCATGGGGACCACACACTCATCAAAATTAACTCCAGCCGTTGAAAAGTTGTGTGTGTCGTGGCAGTCACTAATCCAGGTCCTTTCTATGGAAATGGAGAGAGACAAAAAGTTCCCTGGGAACAATTCACCCCATGCTAAGGCACTTGTCTGCGGCATGTGGGATGCATATCCTTCAGGATGGCTGTGTCTCCCCGTCTCTGTGGATGGAGCTGAGAAAATGAACTTACATTAGATACCTCAAACTTTGTGGGCTAAAATGAAGTTCAAGGGCTTCCATTGTCAGTGCACAAATATCCTCCTGGCAAACGAAAACTGTCTCAATTTTTGGCCATGTGCATTATTCTGAACCACATGGTACCTTGTGCTCTGTCAATGGAAGGGATGAGGAAGGTACAGCTCCTGGCACGTGAGCAGGACTTTGCCTACTTCTTCTATGTTCATGTGGTGGAAAATGTCCTTGGACCCAGTGACTAGCCAGCAATACCATAATGACCAACATCTGGCACAGAAATGCTGGCTGAGTCCTGCAGTGTGGAGAGGAGCATCAGGGAGGATTGTTGAGGTGGACGGGACCTCTCCTCTCTTTATTCCCAGTAAAGCCTTTCTGAGAGCTTCACAGCTTGATCCTGCTGCCTAAAACGTGAGGGGACAAAGCCCACATCTGCCCAGTGCAATCCTTCTTTGACCCCTACGCTGCTCCCATAGGCTGGAATTAGAAAAAAAGCATTGAGCCCCAAATGCTGGGACTCTTTGCTTGATGAGAAAATATTTCCATGGATCTGAAGCATTGACTTTACTGGGAGCAGAATGAGGTGAAGCCTCTCCATTTCCTTTCCACCAAACTGCGGGGAATGTAACATTGTCCCTCGCTGCTTTGTCAAAGCAAAACAACAAAAAAAAGTAGTGGCCAGAAAGAATTGGACACAAATGGAGTATGATGTATTTTTTTTTAAAGCAAAGAGAAAAAATACTACTGAACTTAAATCCAGATATTCCATCAGAAGAAAAAAAAAAATATGCAGGAAATGAAACCCAAATGTGAATAAATCTCAGTAAATGCTATTGGGTTTCACCTAAAGCACAAGACAGGACTGCAAACACATATTTACAGTCGGTTTCATGAGACCCCTTCTGTGTAGTCTTCTCTCTAAAATTGGCACAATTGTTCAGTACAAACAGCATTTTTTTTCCTCATTCTGATCTGGTGTCTGTACAAATCTGGCTTGGTTTTTGGTTTGGTTTTATTATTTTTGTTGCCTGTTCCCAGCTATTTCTATTTTTATGGTGTAGTATTTTGTCTATATGGAATGAAATACAGATGTGTTCATGAAATTGTATAGCAGATGGAATTACAGGTTGGAGTTGATTTGAAAAAAAAAAAAGAAATTCTAACAGTGAGAAAAATATCTATATGAAAAGTATGCTTCCAGAGTGTGTGTTTGAATTTGAGCATTTTGTCATTCTGCTGAGCTTCTGGAAAGGTTTATTTTGAAATAATGAGACTTTATGAAGGTTATGGGTTTTGAGACACCAAAAAGCACAATTATTGTTAAACTGTTCTAATTTTATTGAGGTGCCATTATGTTATTTCATTCTTTGCTTATCTGAACATTATAATCCCAAAATTTTGACACAAATTATATAATCCTTTATATCTGTTCATTAATCATCTTGCATTAGGCAAAAGGCAGAGATGCAGCTGTTTCATTGCTGCTCAGAAATCATGCCGAATTCCTGCCCTTATTTGTTCTTTATTCGCTTTAAAAAT
Organism: Scopus umbretta; assembly: GCA_013400535.1. Classification (NCBI taxonomy): domain Eukaryota; kingdom Metazoa; phylum Chordata; class Aves; order Pelecaniformes; family Scopidae; genus Scopus; species Scopus umbretta. Next base: position 74,422 of record VZTL01075139.1, read on the forward strand.
AGGGTTGAATTTTGTACTTCGTGGTTATTCTCTTCAAGACCTACTGTAAACTCAGAAAGGTCTCCTTTTAACTGAGTGACAGAGTCTACCCAGTAAATGGAAGAGACAGCCTGGTTTTTTATCACACCTGCAGTGAAATGTGGTTTGCGAAGGACTAGGTTGTGCAAATCGCTTCTGGACCTGATTTGGTCACACTGATAAACGTTAACAAGGGGCCAGGTTTATCCTTCTTGCACTCCACAGCTGCAGCCATAGGTGCTGGATGAAGCAAGTGTCTGAAGTAGCATTAACGGTGTCCTCAGGTGTTCAGAGGGCTGGTGGGCTGCTTGATGAAATGGGAAAGTCTTAAGCATTTCTTTTTATTCATCTCTTTGCCTGAAAGGAGCCTAGATTTTTTCCTCTTACTCTCACAAGTGTTTCCACTGATGCTAATGGAATGCCTTTGGTTTTGGTCATGGAAGCGTTTTCTTGTCGCATCGTCTTGTTGCTTTGCTACTGTGGTCGTATCATGACTATTTGCTAAAGCTGACTTTGAGGTTTTATGTCCTGCTGTAGCATCGGCTCTGCTTTACTGAGAAGCTCTGTGTCTCTTCTATCATGTGCAATATCTCTGTGGAGGAAAGAGCAATTCTTCTAGCTTCAGGCTCACTGCTGTGCTATCTGCTCTTTTCAAAGTGGTAAGACAGTTCACTTCTATAAAGGTCCTGTTTATTTTGGCAGCTGTATCATGAGCAAAAAATTTTTCTCTTACTCCAACTCTGTAAACGTGGGAGAGCTTTACCAGCTTCAGTGGAGCTGACTCGACATTTATCCTGGCATAGAGTAGCAGCATGCGTTGGTGAGAAGGGTGCGCTATTTCAGCAGGAGTGAGCCTCTCTGTCGACTGTTGCATGACAGATGGGTTATAACAAGACAATATAATAGCATTGGGAATGTCTCTGCTGTCTCACTTACTAAAGAGAAGATTTGGGTAAAGTGTTGAGCAGGTTCTGGCAATGGAGCCCCTACAGAGACCAACACTCATTTGATTTGGATCAAGAGTCTCCTGAGATCCTTTAGGCAGCAGAGCATTGTCAGAGGCTTTCACATGCAGGACTGTTTTATTTCTTCTTGGTTATCTTCTGAGGTTTTGAGACACAGAGCCCCACACAGAGTCAGAGTTGGCTCACTCACTGCTCAGGTTGGCAGCAGGCGAGGGAGATGTCTATGCTATTGAGAAGTAGACTTGTGTCCGAGGTATGAAGGTGAAACCATGGTTTGAGGGCTTCTGGGTCCCTTAATGGCTGTATGGTTGGGCCTCAGGACACGCCCAGGCTCATATGCTGACGGGGAGACCAGTGCACCATCAGAAGATCCCACAAAAGATACCAGAGTTTAAAATATATAGAAAAAGCGCTGCAATTTTAGCCCATTGAAATCCTGCTCTGAAATACGGACTCACTTAGCAAAGGGGGCTAAGGACATAATGCCTGAGGTGGCAACTGTGAAGCTTTGTTTGTTATGGCCATTCCACTGTCAAGAAAAGGTGGTTGTTCAAACATGCAATGGATCATCTTAAACCTGAAGAGAATTAGCCTGGAATCCCCAAAGCAGTCACGCCATCCAGTCCATAGTCCTGCCTGACTGTAACCTTGATTAGATATATAAGGAGGAGGTGTACGGCTGGTAGATGCTGAAAGGATCCCTACAGTCCCCCTACTCAGTGGGCCTGTCACATCTCCGAGGCTGGCTTGAGTCTCAAACATGCACCTTGAATTACTTTTCTGAAGTGGTAATGGCAATAGCTGTGAGGACACTCATCTCTTCTTGGTGCCAGTCCCTCTTTGGATCATTAGCTCAACACCGATGACATCACTTGGCAGTGAATTTCTTACAGTTCTGCCGGGCCACCAGATGAGTGTTATACTGCCCGGCCAATTTCAGTTTTTGAGACGAACGACCAAACTGCCTTGCTGGTGGACCTGCTTGGGGTCTCACCTCATAATCTGGCATGCTCTTTACATACCACTGAGATGCAGAGTGAGGGGTTGAATAACATTAGGATGTGCTCCGAAGATGTAAAAGGTCTGGACTTGGTTAAGAGCCACAGATTATTATCACATTCCTGTTGGGTTCCTTGTCTACATCCACACTAATAAATTCAACAGTGCAGAACCTGGGTACAGGCACTGGCACTCAGTTGTCAATATTGTTCAATAGTAAGCAAGGTCTTTGGCGTGGTTTTGGCTAGGGACAGCTAGCATTGACCCAAACAATCGCCTACTTGAGAATTTAGCAGGGGCTCTGGAGACAACAGGCACTTTGGTTGTGGGCACCCTGTCTTGGAGGCTAAGGGACACAAAGGGAGAAAGAATGGACCCTGGCAGTGATTTGTTTATTATAGTCAGCATGAACCTTGCCAGCTGCTAGTTAAAAGGCAGGACAAGCTATGGTGTGATAATCAAGAGGAGGGAATATTGGACTAAGACCTGCAACCAAGTTCCTGCTTAATAAGAGAGACAAGGTTTGAGGGAGAGACCATATCTTTTACTAGAAATATATATTTTATTATTAAATACCTCCCCCTTTAAACCATGCCTCTTGTATTACCTTAGATTATGCCAGCTAGCAAAATGTGACTGGGAAGTGTTTATAGGTGCTTTACAATGGATTTTGTCTCATTAACAAACTTTTATGGCCCTTTTAATCCTTATGGCCTGCACCCTGTTCTTATCCCAGGGTACACACCAAAGGAAGAGACTTCAACTTTGCAAGGTGCCAAAGGTTTCTTATTAAGTCCAAAAATACCATCTCTGCTTTCCGTGGGAGCTGAGGGGATCAGTATGTTCCAGGAAGAGCCCAGAATTTTTTTGCTCCATGCCTTCCCTTTGTTATGCTGCCAATAGAGCCTCAAGGACAGCATATGGCCTTATTACACTTGCTTTTTTTTAAACAAAATAAAGACTCCACAGTGCTGCGTGAGTTTTAATGGTATGAAATGTGCTGTGTTTATGTGCACTTCCCTCCGACAAGCAAGATATTTCTGCAGAATTCAGCAGCTTCAGAGCTGGCTGCATTTTCCTGCAATAATTCCTTATTTCTAAGGCTAGGGGAATGATCACTTTCCCCCCAGTCCAAGACTGATTTAAAATGTAATTCTTTGCCTTCTTCCCAAAATACTTCTTCAGTTCTAATGCTCACTAGGAACTCAGCCTTGGGCTTTCTTAAAACTCATAGCCCAGAGCGCTGAAAGAATTTGCATCAGCTGAGCCCTGAGGAGGCATTTGGCATGGCAACTTGAGATTGGGTTAAGAGTTTACAGATCTGGTAAAGCAGATGGCTGCACAACTCTCTGGAATACTTGTATTTGCTCGCTCCATCAGGTGCTGTATTCAGCATCAGATGCTTCTGCATTAGTACTTTTGTCTATAAATATGAAACTTTTTTGTTGGAGAAAGAAAACAAATGTGTTTGTCTCACCTTATGTCATGACACAAGCAACCTTGATCCGTATCAGCCAAATACAGGTAATTCAAACAGCAAAGATCACCTGTAGCACTTTAGTAGAGCAGTACAGTTCCTTTCACGGGAAAAGAAGTACCTGGTTTACACGGAGCAAAAATACAGCTAAAATGAATCAGGTATTACAAATTATACCAAATGGCATCATTTTTAAAAATGGAGAATTTCAAGCCAATGCAGGAAAGAGAGGTTGGTATCAGTGAGGAATATAGATGAACGCTGACAACATTGGTGCAGTTACCTCTGCGTTGCTGATGTGCCATACCACTACTCTGACTCAACCCTTTCAGTAATGACTTTGCCTGCATCAAACTATTTGGCTGAAATTGCCATGGAGATGTTCCTTGGAGCCTACTGTTGCTTCAGCCTTCATGATGGGATACTGGGACATTGGACAAAATTCTTTAGCTCTGCTGTTCCATCCATTAGCACTGCCATTTCCAGCCAACTTGCTTTGAGACACATTTGAAAATCACCTGTCGAGGTGATCTTCTGTTTCTTGCACTCTTTATGGGTGTGGAAGGAAAAGAACTTCTCGCATTCAACATTATGAGTCAAGTTGATGACATTACAATTTCTGTTTCTGCAAAACTTCTCATTGGAACCTTAATGGCCAGTTTACACCTTATTTGTACAGTAGCACTTCCAAACAATCTAGTTTTCATCTTCTTCCCCAGCTCATGTTTTCAGTAGAGAGGTGTCACCTGCTGAAACTCTGGAGTCACTTTCAGTCTTGGTCTTCTATCCAGACTTGGTCATAGTCAACTTTGCTTAGCTTGTGAATGCAGATAAGCTTGCAGCACAAAGTAGCACAGCCCTAAACAACTAAGATTGTCTTGCCAAGCCCCTCCAAAGGAGCACTGTGAGGTCCTTCAGCACCTCTTCCAGATTTTTACTGCAACATATGAAAACGATTCAAAGGCTTGAATTGCAATGTCTGCTACCTTACAATTTGAGAGGAAATCTTTCAGTGTGCCCATCTCTCTTGCACAAAAGTGGCATCTTTTTTTCTGGCAGAACAAATGGCATCATTTGTTCTGATCTTCCAAAGAGATTTTAGAGGACAAGGATCCAGTGCTGAGACATTCCCTGTGTTCCATAAAGCATAGATCTTGCAGATTGTGAACATCTTGCTGGAATCTGGACACTGTGAGTTGCTCCACCAGTCAGTGTCCTTGCATGACCCAATGAACAACATGAGTTTGGTTCCCAAAGCCACTGGCTAAGACTACCATCAAAGGCTGCACACAGGTGACCCAACTGGGAAAACAAACTACAGATGCATTTAGATGAGAGGAACTGTTCTGACAGCTGCTGTGGAAAAGAAGCTGCGATGCCTTGGCATGAAATGAAGGAACAAAAAATTAAGATAGCTGTTACTCCAAGATGGATTGATAAATTCAAGATGGAATAAGCCAGCATTGAAATGTGTCGGTACTTTAGAAAATCCAGAGCTCCACAAATTTTTAAAAGCTGGAACAGAATGAATATTGCTCATACGATTCAATTTATCTGACTTGGATAACTAAAAGTTAACTCTCCAAACTCAAGCTAGTGCTGCTGAACTTTCTCTTTGATTCTTGGAGAAAAACACTCACCTCTCCTAGCAGAGATATCTAAAGCATGAGAGATGAATCAGTCTCGGGAAACACCTATTTCTTTCCACTGACTACAAAAGGAGCCAAGGGTGATTTTCTAACACAATGTGGAGATCGCAGGCCATTTTCACTAGTCATGCAGCAAATTCTTTTGTGTAGGAATGAGGCAACATTCCTGCTGTCCTTCTTCCATCCACTATTCAACAGAGAAGCTCAGACATTAACATCCGAGGGGCAAAATCACTGTAGAAGGTAGAGGGTCTTCATTGCTTCCTAGAATAATGAAGCCTACCCCTCTCAACTAGCCTCACAGTCTTGAGTCCCAACGCTTTATATAGTCTAATTGTAAGCAGATTGGCTTACCAGATTTTGGCCACTCCTTTTCTAGCTTGGGAGCTTGTGCTTTAAGTATCTGAGTATTTTCTGGGTAGGCAGTGAAGAAGTCTTCATGGACATGCTGACTTTTCAGCCTTTTTGGGTTAGGCTTGTGGTTCACTGTCTTGTTGCTTAGACATTGGAAGGAGTGATGCTTTTCCTTTTACAAGGAGTTGTTGTTGTTGAATTTACCTTTGTCTTTTAAATTTATTTTTGCTTTAGAATAATGACTATAGCTAAATGAATGCCTCTTGCAGTGAGGCAGCACACCTAGCACATGCCTCCATATTTTGACTGCTTTTCCACTGGCTCATCAAGTTTTGAGAGGAATGCCTCATTTAATGAGAGCCCAGGGTAGGGGAGCACTGGATGAGAATGTGTCTAATCCTTGAACCTTTCCTCTTTAAAGGGATAAGCATTCTTCCTGACCAGGGATTTTGTCAAGTTTTTTTACTTTTCTATGAGCCAGATTGATACAAGCTCCCACAGCGTTAAGTAGACTGCACCAGCAAAGGCAGGCTCATCTCAAAAAGAAGGTAGTTTTTAAAAATAAGGTAACCAAGGTGCAGTAGCAGGTTTGCCATGTGGAGGAGCTCCTCCTCAGGTCAGGATCGAGGTGTGTTGTGAGAGAGGTGTGGGTTCCTACATGGAGAGGCTTTGCAATGAGGAGCTGAGGAGCAATGGTGGAGCTATCTGCAAGAGTAAAGCCTGATGGGAGGACGTAATGTCTGACAGAACTAATGTGTGGCTGCTGATACAACAAAGAGCATCCCACCCTTGTGCCAGACTTGTGCCGTTTCTTACAGTCCTACAAGCGTTCAGAATAATCTAAAGAGAGGCAGGGATGGAAGACCTTGGAAAAAACATTTGTCTTTCTCTCCATTGAGCTCATAATGCTCATCCAACCTCCTCTAGCCTCTGGCGGGGACTTCATTTAGCTGGGGATTGCAGACACAATTTTCAAAATATGAGTTTTTTTCTTCTAGTATAAAATATTCCTTCTAAGTAATCCTGCAGCTCTTCCTGTCTGAGTACTGTGTATTTAGTTACCTAGCCCTTTGGAGTGGGGAGAGAAGCTGAAAGAGGGATTAATCCCACTTAACTTTCACTCTTTAAAAGTTGAAGTGCCTGGTCCAACCTCTTTGCATCTGCTTCCTCTATCGTCAGTGGAAGGAGATGGGCACCTTTAGAGAGGAATTCCTCTCACACCAGTTTTTTGGGTCTAACTTTCAATAGCTTGAACTCATCCTATTTACCTGAGTAAAGGCAAATTGAGGAGGTAGGTATTGCAGAATCAAGCACTAAATAGATTCCTGAAATACTCTTCAAAGGACAGGGACATTTCTGCTGTAAGCCTGTATGTTAGGCGGTTATGAAGTCAGCTGGACACCTCTCCTTGGAGCTGTGATTTAATCTGCATCTTCCTAACTATTTTCTGATAACTGTGTTTTCTTGCTTAGATATAAGTCTGGTTGGTTATAAAGTAAAATCAATGTGTTTGACTAAATTAGCAAGTTACCATCATGCTTCTACTGGTTTAAAGGTTGTTTAACTCAGAAAAGTCAAAGCTGGTTGCCGTTAGCCATGAAGTCACACGTGTGTGTCTCGGGCATCTGATAGGCTAGACAGGAGGTGGACAAAGACAGGGAAGATGTCTATCAGCAGCGTACCACAAGTGACAGACAAGCAGCGCTGTGATGGTTCCTCTGTGAGCGCCGGGATGTTTTACTGTACTTTCAGAGTAGAGACGAGTATAACGTTGTGGGACTTCAGCTGCTCTCATCCAGCCCACAGAGACAGGGCAGTCGGTTGCACTAAGGTAATTCTGGATTAACTCCAGTGAATCAAGGGGTTGAATTTGGTTTTGCCCCAGCGATTTCCTGAATCGCCTCCTTTGTGGTGTGTTCTACGTGCCTGCTTGCTTAGCTGTGAAGTTGGCTTTTTAGGGTAGGAGCTGAGCACTTTCCTTGAGTTAGTTCCACGCAGTGGGTTATTGCCAGGGCTGCAGTCATTTGCATCTCATCTTGATAATTTCAAAGAAGAAAGAGCCCCTTCCAAACACATCTGTGGCTTCGAGCCACAGGGCTGGTATGGGTGATCCTTCTTTAGGGAACTCATCCAGACAAAAAGTAGGTAATTTGTGATGCTAAATGCACAAACTCAAATCCCAGCTGTGGGAAGCTCAACACCAGTTTGCCTAGCCAGAGACTGGTGGGTGACCGAGGAGCAGCAGTTTGACGATGCAAAACCATCCATGAACTCCAGGAGCTCAGTGGGGTGGCAGAATGCCGTGACTCAAACACACAGTCGCATCCCTCATTGAACGGTTTTTACATTTCTTTAAATGTCGGGGTTTCGACAAAGTTTTCATGCTTTTTATTAAGGCAAAAGTACGTGCTTGTGAAATTGTGAAATTGATGTGTTATTTTGTATATGTTTAAAAAAAAAAAAAAGTGTATTTAAAGCTAAAGAGCCGTTATTGTGCGGGGTTTTCTCTCAAACTGGTGCATACACTTTACATCAGGGACCTACTATACATAACAAAAATCAGTGATACAGTTACTGTAAAACCAGATACACACCTTTTACTGTAATAATAACTTTAAAAACCTTGCACTGTAATGGTTACTATTAAAAAAAAAAAAAAAAAAAAAAAAAAAAAAAAAACTCTTGTCAGAACTGATTTTGTATCTTTGATTATATCTGAAATTTTAGCATTTTTGTATACTTACCATGTCAACGATAGCATCCTCCATGGTTAATTTTCCGGGTTCTGTTTCCTTTCCGTCTAATCAAACACATGCATTGCTACACGTTGATGGGCAGGGTACGGCCATGGGAACTGAGTAGGTCACCCCCGGCTCTTATTCAGAGAGGTGCGCCCGAACAAGCCGAGTAGAAGGAAAAGCAAAGACCCCAAACCATTTGGATGGTTTCAGATCCCGTTCAGAGTTCCAGCTGTCCCGGTCGTACGACGTTTCTTTAATCTGGCGTTGTTCTGGCCAGCCGTCCGGTTGGCTGTCCAGCTCCATCACACAGCAATGCATTGCGAGTAGGTAGGAAATCCAAACCAACGAGATAACTTTGCAATCACTAAGTTTATTGATTTGGTTTTTTCTTCCCCTTTTTAAACATTTTTTTTCTAAATCAGATGTATTTGGAATCAGACAGCATGGTGTTGCAATTCTTTCTGTTTTTAAATACTGATACATTCTGTGTGTAAAGTCTTGTTTCTTAGCTAAGAGAATCTTAAATGTGGAGCTGAGTTTGAACCATTTTTTTCCTTGTTGTACTGTGATTTGGGAATTATTTTGATATAATCCTTTAATTTGGTAGAAGATTTCCCACACCTTCTCCCTCCTTCCTATCATCATTTCATATTTTTTACAAAACTGAAAAAAAACCAAACAAACAAAGGAACAAATAATCTTTTTTTCTCTCTTTAGGCTGTGTAATGTTGTGTTGTCCAGATTCTGTATAAAAATATGTATATGATGTATCTGATATTTGGCAGTGAACGGCTGCAACTTTAACCAATATAATTAACAAAGAAATGCATAATGTTGGTGTTTTAAAAAGTAAAAAAAAAAAAAACCTAGTTAAGATGTTTGTGTAAACTTGCATGGTTTAAAATGTACTTAGTGCATTGAGAAATGTTGTTAGGGTCCTAAGTGAAAGGCTGGTTTACTTTTTGATTCTAATGGTGATTGGTTTGTTGATCAGAATATCCCCTATACTGTATGTCTTAGTTTATTTAGCATATTTATTTATTTTTTTCTCAAGATTTAGCATAGTGTATCTATCTATATGTAATACTGTTCCTTAAAACCAGGTTGTGGAAACTGCGTTTTGTCCGGCAAAATGATGTTTTGCATCACACTTGTGATTCAGTTGCGTTCCATTCAATTAGCTGTGAAGTCCAGGTTTGACTTTCCTTTGGGATCGTACTTGCCGGCGGGGAGACGCTAGAGGCCAGGCTGCGAGTGCCACTGGGACAAGGAGGACCCGAGTGGCTTGCTCCAGTCAGACACCAGGACATCAGCATCAGGCCTGGCAGTCTCTGACAACGGAGGGGTATGAGGGCAGGATTTGGTCCCCCCTTAGCAAACGAAGGCTGGGTTTTTCCTCTCGGCAGCATGTGTTTTATCAGGATCACAGCAGGCATCCCCTGGGGTTTCTCCCAGCTCTCTAAGGGGTGAATTTGGCTTTTAGTGACAGCCATCCAACACTGCTGAAATAACGGGGTACCAGCAGTGGAGTGTGGACAACCGGCTCTTGCCACCATGAGAAATACAGTGAACCTTCAGCATTCGCAATAAGCTCCATGCTCCCTTCCAGAAGCACAAACCCGCTGCGTTCAAGAGGAGCTGGAGCTGCGCCCCGCAGAGCTGAGTCCGGACAATGGATGTGATGAGAGCTAGGACCAAACGTCCAAGTGGGGACCACACGGGCAATGGTCACGGTTCATTTTCATGTCTTCTGCCCTCACCAAACTTCTTAGCGCTTTTCTCCAAGCTTTGCGTATGCTGAACCACCAGAATGGGGACATTTCCAAGCCTCCAGCAGGAACTGCACTGACACCATCACAAGTCACTGGCTTTAGTGACCATTAATGGCTCCCAGGATTGACCTCCCTGTGCTGGTCAATGAGGACACGTTCTTGTCTCTTAATGCCTGAAAAATCTCCAGTGGCCTTTCCCAAAAATAAGACAGAGCTAGACTTAGATACATAGAGCTATCCCATTTCTTAGTGTTCTTCATCCCAGAGGGTCTCAAAGGGCTTTTCCAGCATAACACGATCTTTCTCGTGCAGCCTGTAAAGTGGCAGAGCACTGTTACTAACCTACAGCCACCTCTGGGGTGAACCTGCCTGACGTCTGCCAGCTCACGGCAACTCTATGCAACGGTCTAGTGCAAGAGGTGTGGATCGCGCCTTCGGGGAACTTAGCAAAAGAATAACATGCACATATCCCAGCTAAGTCCACGCCAAGACCAGAGAGGACAGGTTGACTCGATTCAATTTTCCTTTGCTGGGCAGTTCCCCTCTTTTCTTCTGTCCTCACACAATGTCGGGCACTGAGGTCTCCAAGTAACCTAAACTTTTCCATTTTGCTTTCATCAGCTTATTCTTTCCTAAAAGCTTTTAAAATATTCTTTTCACACAGGAGAATAGGGAACAAATCCGCCCCTCCTTGGCTCCAGAAATAAAACAATTCCATTCCTCTCTCTTTCCTTGCCTCCCTTCTTTATACAAGCTATTGGCCAATTAACTTTCAATCTTCTCCGGTATCCACCACTTCTTTAAAACCATGGTTGCATTCTGATTTTGTTGCTTGATGTTCTAACTGGTTTTCATCCAGACAGAAATAAACAGCCTGATATTAGGCACTGGCAGGAATCCTTGCTTGGCATGCAGATATATGCACTGTCCCGTGGCCAAATCATACAGCTTGATGGATGCCGGCTTGTGGCCTTGATGCTGACTACAAATCCTGTGATTTGTTGCAGGATTGGCTGCATCTCTGAAAAGCTGCTCGTGGTGGTCGTCTCCCCAGCTTGGTAAGCTTTATTCTTACTTTGTTCCAGATCCAGGGTTTCTCCAGTAAAACAATGGAAATGCCCAAACACTGGCTCTCTAGTGAGAGGAGATCACCTGGTTGATGTTTCATGGCATGATGCTCAGTGGATCTTCCTTTTTAAGAGGGATTCGGTCAGTCCTCAGTCCTAAGTTTTTATAGAGAAGAGCGCCTGCTGAAATCAAGTTTTGCTTTCAAAGGCTGTGAGATGAATTATTTCAGACCCCTCAAGGTTGTATGTGGAGCATCCTCAGGTGGAGGACATCAGTATTCAATCCCTTGCAAGAGCCTTGCCTAATAGTCACCATTTTGCTTCTACAAAGCTGGCCTTCTGTATCTTCAACACGTCTGGGAAAAGGAGCTGTTAGAAAAGAGCTTATTCCTTGAGAGGTGCAATCTGGAAGTATGCTCATGTAGTGTCACCTTGCCCTTGGCCTCTCTGCCTCCTCGTGGCCCCACATACATCAAGGGGAAGCTGGCTTTTAGAGCAGCATCCTGCAGAGGGTCAGCCTCTGAGGGGCGGTCCTCCTTCCCTGTCTCAAGGGTAGCATGAAAATGGTTTCATTTGAGCTATTTGCCATACATCTCAGGTAAATTATCAGAGTCCCACAGAAATAACTGGAGCTATTCTAACATGCACCAGCCAAGGGCATGTACCATGGTTTAATCCCAGCCGGCACCTAAGCCCCACACAGCCGCTCGCTCACTCCCCATCGGTGGGATGGGGAGAGAATCTGAAGAGTAAAAGTGAGAAAACTCGTGGGGTGAGATAAAGACAGTTTAATAAGTGAAGCAAAAGCCACGCAGGAAAGCAAAGCAACCCAAGGAATTCAGTCACTGTGTCCCACGGGCAGGCAGGTGCTCAGCCATCCCCAGGAAAGCCGGGCTCCATCCCGCGTAACGGTGACTTGGGCAGACAAACGCCATCGCTCCGATCGTCTCCCCCTTCCTCCTCCTCCTTCCCCCGCTCCAGCTGAGCGTGACGCCGTGTGGTGTGGGACATCCCTCGGTCAGTCGGGGTCAGCTGTGCCGGCCGTGTCCCCTCCCAGCTCCTTGTGCCCCCAGCCCGCTCGCTGCTGGGGCGAGAGGCAGAAAAGGCCTTGACCCTGTGTCAGCACTGCTCAGCAGCAAGGAAAACAGCCCTGTGTGATCAACGCTGTTTCCAGCACAAATCCAAACCATGGTCCCATACTAGCTCCCATGGAAAAAACTAACTCTATCCCAGCCACAACGAGCACAGCATGGCACAGCTCTCTACCAGCTGCCAGAAAGATGTTCATCCTCTAGTTGCCTGCCTAGCTTTGATCTGCTCAATGGGAACATGTTCTGGGGTTCGATAAAAATCCTCTTAAAAAATATTACACTGGTTTACAAGCCAGGCACATTGCTTCGCTCATTCTCTAACCTCACCCATTAGAAGAATCTCTCTGTACAGACAAACTTTCCCCTTCCTGCTCCTAAGAAGAACAAATCCCATGAGCAACTTTAATTTCCATCCTTGAAACCAAATAAAATTAAAAAGAAAATAACCTTCAAGCCCTAAACCCTGAAAATATTCAGCAAAGTCAAGGTGAGGCTGAGATTTTGCAGGCCAGCGCTGTGGATTTATGCAGGACTTTACATGACTGTTTTATTTCCAACGCAATAAAAAATAACCAACTTATTGTAGCAAACTGTGCTCCAGGTGCTATCTCCCAAAATCTTCTGCATGGGACAGTCTGCCCTGTGTTTTCTCCGCCTAGCAGGACTTTGCAGAATGTTGGAAGGGAAAATACCCCTCTTGTCTCTGTCCCAGCAGGGGCGGATCGCAAACAGGGAAAATGATGTGGCTTTACATGTGTTTTTTCTTTCTTTTTCTTTCTCTCTTCCTTTTTTCTTTCTTTGCTCTTCCTTCCTTGCTTGCTTTCTCTCTTTTCTCTTTCTCTTTCCCTCTCTTTCTCTCTTTTCTTTCTCTTTCTCTCTTTTCTTTCTTTCCTGCTTTCTTTATTTCTTCTTATCTCTTTCTCCCTCCCCCTCTTCTTTTCTTTATCTTTCTCTCCTTCTTTCCTTCCCTCTTTCTTTCTAGTGAGATGAGGAGATAGAAGGTTCACTGGAAACCACTGGATTTGCAAAAGCAAATCCCTTCGGTCTTTCCGTCATAGTTTCCAAGTTCGGTTGAGGTTGTTCTTGTAGAGAGCCCACAGATGTGCCTTTGGAGCTAGCTTTTGGTTGTGCTTTTGTTCGTATCCCCCTCCCAACTTGGTTTCTTACTTCTTCTGGATTATCTCTTTCATTGTTATGCCCAGTGTTCTTTTTTGAGCTTTAACAAGCCCAACCCTGGACATCAACCAGGAAAACGGATGTTGATGCATTGTCCAAGGAGCTCATTGGTCTGTGTCTCCCACCTTCCAGCAGAAAGCCACATTGTCTTCTTCTTCAGAGAGGAAATGCTACTGAGAGCAACAGACTGGCATCAAGGATCCCTGGATCTTTGTCTTGGTTTTTCCTCTCACTTGCTCTCTACTTCGTCTATGCGTGCCTCAGTTTACCCACCCAGGTACAATAATATCTACCTCACAGGGGTGTTGTGAGGCTCTGTTACTGAGAACCTTGTCTGGAAGGTGGGGTAGAAATGGCCCCTATTCATAGATTAGCTCATCAGCGTTCCCTGTACAAACTCTTTCTTGAGACATCAGTGCTGGCAGAAGTCAACATTGTTATGGGTTTTACTCATTGCTTTCATCCAATGGCAGGGGTTTGGTGCATTTGCATACACTCACCACAGGCAAGGCTGGATATGACATGTGGCGGAGATCAGATACAGGAAGCTCTGCTCTTATCCCTGAGATAGCTGGAATTACTGACACAACCATGGACAAAGGGGTTTTTGCCCTAGTGTCCCAAGCCTCCACAAGCACCTAATCAATCTCTTTGCCACCATGAACATTCAAGCTGTGGACTGCAAAATCACGCTGGAGAATCATGTCAGTGCACATTTTGGCTGCGTATGAGATGCCAGCGCTTTCCGTGACACAGTCCAGGCTGTCCTACAGCACCACAGGAACGTCCAGGGAAATGTTTGCTGGTTGCTATTTGAAAGAATGTGCAGAGAAATGCAATTTTTAAATCATTTCTCTTGCCTTGCTAGGAGTTTAGCACCTTGATGCACAGAGACGGCCTCTCCTTGACCATACACACATTCAGCCAACAGATCCGGGCTTTAGCCGATAGGATTTATGACATGAATCCCAGCAACTGGCACTGGAGGAGAGGAAAACCTGTCACGTTCCTAGCGTACTGCATAGGCAGTGAAGGATGCTATTTTATCCCAAGCTTCATCTTAACCAGAAGGAACGGTTAACAGAATGAAAACCATTCTGCCCAAGTGCAGGAAATTCTGCTGCTTCCTTCAAGAAATCCAGTAGTCTAAGGACCTCCATTGAGGTGGGCTTTTGAAAGCTGACGGAAGATTGGATTAGGACACAAAACGGTAAAAATACCTGAAGAGAAAAGTGCAAATTATCCTCCCAGAGGTGAAAAAGGAGCCCACAAAAGACCCTTCCTGTGTACCGCGTGAATTTGGTTAAGGGAAACAGTAGGGTGAGTTATCTCCTTTCGTCCACACTGGTACATGGAAATTCTTGGAGCAGCTTCAAGTGCATCTTCCACACTGGAAAGCAGCACTCAGAGAACCTCTGCTTCATTTGCCTTTGAAGACCGAGTCACAAACTCAAAAATACAGAAGGGAAGAGCTTTAGCTAAGGCAAATCAAGTTTTTTGCACAGGGGAGTTGGATAGGAAAAAACTGTTTCATCCCATAAGAATTTTTGTGAATTTGTTTTTCCAACCCACGTGGAAACCTCAAGGCTAACAGCAGACATGAAACAAAAATATGCAAAACAATGTATATGCCAACAAAACCGGTTTTGGTGTCTTGGAGGGAGGTTTTTTTGACCTTTCCTTGTTTACATCTTTTTTTTTTTTATATATATTACCCTGCATTTTGAAATGAAAAGCTGTTCTGAAACTAAAAAAAAATATGAATTAAAATGTCAAAGAAGGTATCCAAGAGCCTCAAATCATGTCCTTCATTTCCCCGTGGCTGTGGTATTTTTCAACAGGAAACGGATTGAAGCTGGCATTTTCCAAGAAGTTTTAACTGGCTTTTTTGGGGGAGAGGAGGGGAGAAAACAATTTTTCCAAACAATACCCTTCACATCCCTTGACCCTCTACCCCACATGTCCCAAACCTACAGGGCTCTCTTTGCAATGGGATTGGCTTTGATATAAAGTCCTGCGCTTGCAGCAATGTTCAGAGCATTGCAAACAGCTTGTGCCAGGAGATCCTCCCTTGGAGGATGGGAACAACCAGGTACCCAAGAGGAGTTAGTCCCCATCAGCCTGCAGAGCACCCAGGAGAACTGGCAAAGGGAGCACCACCTCAAGTCCTCCCTGCCCTTCAACCAAGCCAGGATGAGGCTGTACATCCTTTCCAAGGTGATAAAGTCTTCTACTGCCTTAAAAACAACCAAACAAACGAAAATCCACGCTTTGGTTTATGTAGTTTAACTTGCCGGCAGCAATACAACCCGCAGTACCAGGCATCAAGAAGTTTTATCTGGAGGCTGGCAGGAAGATTCTCTTTAATAGTATTTTTAATGTAACTTCTGTGTTTCTTTTCCCCTTTGGGGTGACACTTGAAAAGTTCCTGGAATACTGAAATTTGGAAAAAATTGCCATTATCCGACAAGGAAGCCCCTGCTCTCACGTCTTGTCCAAAGCAGCACCCTGTCCATTGCCCCGGAACGATAAGCACATGGTAGAGGTTAGAGGGACCACAACAGCCCATGGCTACAGTGACAAAGAAATAAGCACACTGTTGAGACTAAAGCACACGAACAAGCCTGCTCCATGATCCTGATAAAAAATGCTGCCCGGGAGTGAATTCCCCACAACCTCTTCTCAAAGGTCCCAAACCCACATTCACACTGCCTCCTCCTTCCTTCCCGCTCTGCAATTTCTCGTCTACACATCACCCCCCTTCTCCCAGGCCAGGCTTACACCAGTCTATTCTGCTTAGCGCAGCTCTCGCCTTCACCGCGAACGAGAAAGGAGTCTCGGCAGAAGGTCCCCGAGTGCCAAGGGGTGGTCTTCCCGGGAGCACGAACACCCCTGGGAGCTGCAGGGGAGCCTGAAATAACCCGTGTCAGCAAACGGGCTGATCCGCAGGTCTACCTGAGGTTCATGCTGGCAGACCTTTGCAGGAGAAGCTGACCAAGCTGGCTTATCCTGGCAAAAACTGTTTCGTTAGACCTGGCCGAAACACCTAGAGCTTTGCATCAGATCTGGGCTCGTGCACTTGCCTCTTCCCTGTCCCATGTGTACGCTTTGATTTCTGAGCTGTTTTTTTGCACTGTCAGGAATTTTTTAAACCGTGTTAATTGTAGTCAGCTGCATAATGTTTGTTAGGCCTCTCCACCAAGCTCTTTAAATGAACGTCAGTGGCTGTCTTCCCTTGGACAATAATGAATGTATATATCGTAAGTGCAGACTATACAGAAAAGTGGCTAAGTCAAGGATCAGAGGGTTTTGTAAAGCCTGTTTATTTTTTTAAATAAGTTTGAGCATTTATATTTTACCACCATTTACGTGGTTTTGGGGAACCCAGATTGTGTCAAGATCTCATGCCAAAACAAGCCAAAAGTTGTTTGATTTCAACCTTTTCTTCCATGAACCATATTTTAAATGATACTTTGTCATTTTAAATGTTTTATTGAAACATGTACTGATGAAAAAACAAACAAAATATCATCTTGACAAAAGATTTATACATGAATCAGAAAGTATTTATTTCAATTTTGTACCTTTCCATTTTAATACATTATAATGTATTGACTCAACTGAGATAATATAAACAGTTCATTTTAATAACATGTTTGCAGTGTGCTGTGTCTTATTTTTTTTTTCCTTTCTACTCCACACTGGACACAGAGCCTATGAAACCATAAGCAGATCTGCAACATTTCAGATCCTGGCAATACTGAGTTTCTTTTAAACCAGAGCAAGAATGTGTCTTTAGTAAGATGCTGCAGGAAAACCAATTGGGCATTGGGTCAAACCACTCCACTAAGAGAGTAGAAGACCTGGTGGGTAAGGAGGGTCCAGAGTTAGAGTAAACTACCACGCAGCTGGAAATCTAATTATCTGCTGCTGGCTCTAGGTGACGTGATCTCCCTGCGGAGTCCCCGGACAGGGGATGGCACAACCACACTGTCTCCTGGGTGCACCACTGCAAGGGAAGCTGTTTGCATCCTCTGGCAGTGGTGTGGCCCCTGCACTGAGACTCCCAGGTGAGCCGACTCACACAGGGACTGAGTGCCTGATGCCTCTCCTGTCCCTCCTCATCCCTGCTCCCTCAATCTGTAAGTAAGGCTGACTGTCTCCTCCACCAAACGCCCAAATTCAACCCTATTCCTGATTTTCTTCATTCACCTCCTTTGTCACCTCCTGCTCCTCCACACCCCTGCCCAGGATGGTGCATAAACCCACCACACACACAGGGGAACACGTCTCTATTGCTGCCGATGAGCTGTGCTTTGGCTTCCCTGCTCCAGTTTTGCCGCTTCAGTTTGTGTCTCCTATTGAGCCCCTCTCCCAACCTCCTGCCAAACCCAAACACGTGTTTAGCCCAGATAATGATAACAGACCCCTCGATCCATCACTTCATAGAGAAGGCCCACTATGAAGCGGGCTATGCAAGCTCCTTCAGACACAGGTCTATCATGCAGTGGTAACTCTTGCCTATGGGCACCCAGGATATGCCAGTTGTGAGGAGAGAAACTTGCTCCTGAGGCCTCCATATTGGCGTTGGAGGTTGGTATTGCATGGAGAGCAAATCTGCTTGTGACCATGAGGTAAATGCTGACTCCATCCTTGGCTCTACAGCACCATCTGGCCAGGTCCCTGCTACCAAACTCCTTCAGCCTCCAGAGTAGGGTGGTCACATCCAAACCACCTATTGGGAATGGTCTATTCTAACTTCTGAGCCAAGTCCAAGGATTATTTGCAACATTTCCTGATCCAAAACTGTACTCAGGAGTGTGTTTGTAAACCTGTCCAGGAGTTGTATAATTTACTGCTATAAATATAACCAGTGACGCCAACTTGTTGGACTGCATAGCACACTAACAACAAGGGAGGGTGGACATTCATTGCAGAGGCCCGGTGGGGTGCTGATCGCTGGTGATAGCTTCTGGGTATTATCAGGAAAAGCAGATAACATTCTCCATGACTGAAATACATAGCTGTTCCCCTCAAGAAACTGCTCCTTTCTTCACTCTGGAGAGGGTTTTTGTAGTAGTAGGAATATGAACCTGTAATTTCTCCACCCCCGTATTTCAAAGCAGAATGAACGCTCAGTACAGACAGACTCCAGGAAGGTTCCTCATCAGACTGGCCCAGGCCATTAAAACCAAAAATGCTTTGTGGTACCAGTTCTGATGTTAAGCACCTGACCCCTGGGAGGTGACGGGGAAAATGGGCTTCTCGTACAGTGATGTCCCAAAACCACGGTGATTTTCTCCAGAGGGTATCAGCTTCATCTTAAGAAATTCCCTATAATACAAAGACAGTAACTCATTCTGCTGCATCTGTCATAGTTTGCAGCAGATGGGACTCCAGAGCTAGCCCTACACAGCTGTGAAGGTCCAGCATTCCACTATGTATTAAAGAATACATAGTAGGAAAAGAGGTGTCATACACAACAGTACCTCAAACCAAACATCCCTGTGCTTCCCAGATGCTCTGGACAGGATCTGAATTTCAGGATACTGCCAAACTTTGTTCGGAAGGCAGGTCTGGGAAATATTGAAAGGAAAAGGAAAGAGAAGGGGGGTGGGAGGCTGTGCAACCTCAACATTACACCTAATGGACATCAGAGAAGAGAGCACATGGGTTATCGAGAGGCATCTGGAAGAAAACCAGGTCAGCGTGGGCACTCAATGAAGATAGCTTCCTTTATTCTGACTCAACTTGTCCTCTTTGACCTAACTCACTCACCCAACTCTGTGAACCAGTCAAGGACAGGCACTTTCTACATTGCATCCACTCCTCCCCAAAGAATGGGGCAACTGCCATCTGAAAAGATGGCATGAGTTAAGGGGAGCCCTGGAATCACAGAATCATAGAATAATTTGGGTCAAAAGGGACCTTTAAAGGTGGCCTAGTCCACCCTGCCTGCAGCGAGCAGGGACATCTTCAACTCGATCATGTTGCTCAGTTGGAGTCCACCCTCATCATGACTCTAAGACAGAAGAACGAATCTTACTGACTGCTCTCCCAAAAGGGGGTTGCCAGGTGTGATGGAGTCCTTTAGAGTCAGAGGAAATAGGTCATGGCCAGAAAAGCTATGTTCCAGGAGAAGCTGTCTTCTTCTATGGAGAGGCATACAGGGAGACCATTTCTTCTGGGGTGGATGTAACTCAGTGCTGCATATGCTGACTGTTGTGGGGCATCTTGGGATGGAGATGGGATTTCCAGCGCAGGAGGACTTGCATCCCATGGCATGGGATGGCATCTATGACAAACTTTCACACCATTGCCCTAAGTTTGTATGAAGACCTTTGCCTTTTCGACCGCTGTACCCTGCACCTCGTTCACTGTGGCCTCACCTGTTCTTTCAGGGACAGAAAGACACTTCTAGCACAAGGGAGACGGACCATTTCCTTCTTACCACAGGAGTAGAGGGATGATGGCCTGTGTGCTGCAGCATGGGGCTGTGCTGTGGGTTGGGAGCTACCAATCTGCTCTCTTAGGCTTGGGTAATCAGTCCTGAGATGCAAAGAGGACCTTTTCTTACCCCTCCACACTCTCAGCTCCCCAGATGTGTCTGTAGCAAAGAGATCCCTGCATTCAGTGACAAGTCTGGCTCACAAGCATTGGGCAAATGCTTTGGCAAGGTGGTCTTTGAGGCCAGGGTATGGTGAAGAAGGGAGAGAAGAAGAGTAGGATATAGAGATGAGGCTGCAGAGATCCCGTGACAGTGGCAGAAGCTGTGAAGGCACCTAGGGGAAGAAAAAAACAGTCAGAACAACTTTGAGGGTGGGAAGGGAGGCAGAAATAAATGCCAAGGGAAGAATGCCAAGGGGTTTTAACCTGCACCAGGGCCATATCAGAGCAGCAATCCTGGAAAGACCATCTTTCACGTAGCAGGGTGCAGAAAAAAACAAGCGAAGAAATTGCTTTACACAGCAGTTACGTCTTTCTTCCTAATACCCATCCCAGGACATCCTTCTGACAAAATAGGTTCTCTGTTCCCTTTCATCAATCTGCCAAGTTCCTTTTTAACTCTTTCCTTAATACTTTTCCCTGGATTGCTACTAACAAACAACTTCTGGAGAGGACAACTTCAGCTCAGCCTACAATCTGACTGCTTTTTGTGCTGTTCTTCATCTGCCTGCACAGTGGACTCCTGCTCCTTCATAGCACAAGGTAGGCAGCGGTTGCCTCCACTCAGACCAGGTTTTCAATGTGAATTTTCTGTGGACTTTCCCAGTCTTTGGTTCTGTAGTAAGGTTTGGAAGCAGCTTCTTTCACAGGAGCTAAGGCACATACACCCATGGACCCATGGAATGGATCAACATGGTCATATCCAAACTGCATGTTGGGACTGACCCATGACCTGTGCTAATTCCTCAGTAGCACCTGGGGATGGTTTGGCTCACTGCTAGTTGGCCTGGGTTGAAACCATGCAAATAAGAGTTGAGTTCCAGGGACCAGATGCCAGCATCTTCATCTTCACAGAGGAGAGTGCCAGGCCATGAAATCGTTGTTTAATTGAAGATCACTGTGTTTATACAATGCCTGGCACAAAAGTGGCTTAGAGATCTTCCTGTGATAAGATAAACTGTCTAGAAAACAAACCGGTAAGGAAAAAGTGAACAAATAGACTTCAGGCTGAAAAGGAGCATGAGGTGAGACACCAGGAGAAACTCTCTCCTGGTAGGATAAGTTGACACTGGGTAGCTTATCTGGATGTGACCTGAGCATTCACAAGTGGAGATGAAGAAGGGGTTAGACATGCTTCAGCAGGACTAGCTTAGGCAGCATCGATGCTGTCCTGACCTCTGGCAGTGCCCACTTGCTAAGTACCACTGGGAAGGCAGACACTATTCCAGGGTTTATTAGAAGTACATCTCAGTAGATTAAACTGATTCTTCCAACTGCTTGCCTACAACTTAACAAAACATCTGAGCACATGTGCGTTGCTTTCTACCTGTTTGCAAATCTCCCTCTCTCCCCATGCTACAAGCTGGGACCCAAATGCTGGGTTAAAGCAATTTTCTTTTCAAGCAGAGCACTTTCCCAAGTGCTTCAGAGAACGCTAAGTAAACAATGGTATTTACAAGCACTATCAGTGCTGCCATTTGCGCTAGATGTGGATTTGAACGGTCTGTGGGGTAAGTGTGCCAGGATACATTCCCTGGCTCATTGACCCTACGATGAGAGAACAAATGAAAGTTCCAGCACAGCTCCTGTTTTACAAGGAGCATGTGGAAATTAAAAAGTTTGCAGTGTTCAAAATGGAAATGTCCTGAACAATGTGGTGTACTGAGTGTTTTCTGGCTGCTTGGGCAGCTGCAAGAACGTGAGATCACTCAGTCATTTGTTTTATTGTTCCTGTTGTAGATCAGAGATGCTGTTGTAGCCCAGCTTGCCAGCCCATCGAGGTACGTAGCAGGGGCAGAGCATCTGCAGGTGGGGTGAGCAGAATCATGGACCTGAGCAGCCAAACATGCTGTGAAAACCGATCGGTTTGTTGTCTTCAGGCTCCACAAAAAGCACCATGAACCTGCATTCAGTACCATCTGAAAAGAAGAATGGTCATTTCAAATCAAATTGAAGGTCTACCTAGCCAAGCCCATGGCCTGAAAGAGTGGCCAAAACCTGACGTGCAGGAAAAAGTGTAAAACTCATGGCAAGTCTGGAGCAATCTTCTGTTTTGCACATCTCTTTGCCTGCTATAATCATGTCTTCAAGGACTTCCCGAACTGGAAGTGGCAGCTGGACCATTATGTTTAATGGCACCTGGTGGACATGCCCTTCAGCAATGTGTCAGACCCCTTTTCAAACCTTGTATCCTTCCACAGCATCCTGCGGCAATGAGTGCCACAACGGAGCATAGAATCATTTCATAGTATCATTTAGGATCTAAGATCATCAAGATCTTTAAGATCATCAAGTCCAACCATAAAAGGAGTTGTGATATGGGAGGGAACGGTGGCAAACAGGAGGCTCCTGTGTTGGCGCTGCAAACAGAAAAGCCAGTAGGTTGGTGGAAGTCTTGATCCAAGTAACTCCAGTGGTAGCCCAACATAGGAACGATGAGGCTGGATCTAACCTCCTCATGCAGGGAAGCACTTGGTTTATTCAGACTCACTTTGCCAAGTGTTCCCGAGTAGCTGAGCCCAGAGGTGCATTCCTACGCTTTTAAGAGAAGGATTCCCTCTGTAGAAAAGGCACTGCCACTTCTTCGCTTTGGTTGATGGGCATAACTCACACTTCTCCTCTTCCCTCTGATCTGCCCAACCAGGCTGCGAACCTTAAGGACAATCCTTGTGACATTGACAAATGGTGGTATGGAGTTGCCTGTCCCTCTTGCTCCTCCAGAAGCAGCTCAGGTGCCCTGGGGCTGCCACGGTGCTCAGCTTGCTCATGATATAGCCCACTAGTAGAAGATGCAAGGCCTGTACCACGATCAGCAGATCTCAGTACTTCACCACCGCTGTCGTACACTGGTCCAAAACAAGACGGCTGCATCCACATTGCTCTTGGGAATAATTCCTGGGTTTTGCTGGCTCCTAAACTGTGCTCAGGAAGATCAGTGCTGGTTGTTCTGGGCCAAAACCAGGCCAAGGATCATGCTGACAATTGACCACTGGGGACAACAGCTTCCCAGAACCTGAGCCCAGGTTACTGTAGTAGGATTGGTGCAGTTAGTAAGTCTAAATAATGTAGCAGGAAATATCCTACACACATCCTCTGCCTTGCCCAGTCTAGACGGTCACCTTTGTGTAGACAATCCTGCGGTTCAGGATTATGGAATATGTTACAGATACGTTATTCAGCCATACCTGTTGAACTGGGTTTAAAACTAGAGTTGTCCCTGGTAACGTGGGCACTGCTGTAACCTAAGCTTCAGGGATGTCCGTTTAGCTGGACTCATGGTTCCTTCTTTAACGTGTGCCTCCTACTGAAGACGCACCCAGATTTCATGTACCAGGACAGGCTCTGAGCACTTCAGAGGCTGTTACTGTCACTTCCCACCCTGTTTTCACTGCATTTTCCTTTTTCTCGATGCTTGTATTACCACGGGCTTCACGGGGGGATTTGATTCTTCCAATCTGTGGAAAAGAGAAGGATAAGAAGACGGACGGGCAGTGAATTGTACCGGTGTCCACCAGTCCAAGGCAGCTCCTGGCATTCCCCACTCAATGTCAGTGGTGAGATCACGGGTCAAAGTCGCAAGTGTAGATGAGAGAAAGGAAAACCAATGTGTAATTAAAGAGCTAATGAGCCCATGTTGGCTATTTTTAGTGCTCTTTTATTTTCCAGTGGTTGCTCAAACAGCTCCAAAATGACAGTACTGGGTCAGCCTTGAAAGTGCAGCTACGCTTTGAAAAGTGAGCAATGTCCTTGTGGGTTTCCCTCTTTATTTCTCTTCAAAAGCCCTAAATCTAATCTGCTGCGTTTACAAAGCTGAAACCTGCTGAGACTGTGAGCAACGTTGGTTCTGAAATCTTCAGAAGTAACCTCGATCCTGCCACCAGAACTTCCCAGAGAACCAGGGCTAATGAATAAAATGGGCTATAAACTGGATGCATTAAAACAGTTTAAAAACTATTGCAGATCTGTTTGCTTTTTTTCACTGCTGACCCCTGTTTGCTGCTGCTGGATTTTAACTAGTCCTCAGCATATAATTTCTCACGAATAATATTTCAAACACGCCTTACCTGGCCTGGCATTTTCTCCTCCTCATGGAAAGCGATGAACTTTCCTGGCAAGCATTTGCAAATCCAGAAGTATTTGATATCTGGGAGAGAAATGCTTTATTTCAGCAGTTTCACCATGAATATTTTTTTGTGGGTCCTGTTGAACTGAGATATTGCTGTTGCTTACGTGCTGCTCACCTACTCCTTTTCTTGCTTCCTGACCAGAGGAGCGATTCTCATATCTACAAAAGTATCATTTGCTTCTTATCTCATGTGTGTGGTAAATAACACTGCAACCTGGCTGGCAACAAATGTCTTGTGCAAATGAAATTTGCTGCCTAGCTGCTTCTCAGAAAATGAACACAACGGTGGTGGAAGGGAATTAATTTTGAAATCCGAATGAGCATCTGCAGGAAATCCTTTTTTTTTTTTCCTTTCCCATCTCATTTTCAACAAAGCAAGTGAGTGTTTCATAGGATTAAATGAGACACTTTAATTTGCAGAAGAGTAAACTGCGCTTTATGGAAGTGTAAATAGCACAGGATTGGGTTTTGTGGTTGAGACATTGCATTGGACCTGAGGAAAGATGTGTTCTGAGAGGGCTACCTACATTCATTAATAAAATGAAAGATATGGAGAACTGGATGAACTGGAGGAGCCCTTTGGAAGCCACCTAGCTCCTCTCCCTATTCTGTGGTCAGGTCAAACAGTCCATCTGTGACAAGTCTCACCATCAAAAAAGACAATCCCACCACCCCTTAGCCAGTCCCAAGTATTCTGGTACCCTCCGTATTGTCCAACATGCTAAATTATGTTGATTTCTGCTTGACAGGTAGCAGTGGACAAGGAAACCAATTGCTCACCCTCGTCGCTAGCAGCCTGCACTGGTGTTTCTGTATGCTTTCCATTTCCGGACCAAACAAGCCCGGTTCTTCCAAGCTCTTCCCCAGACTGTCTTTTCTAATCATCTGGTTGTCTCTGTTCCTCTCCTCTGTGCTCCATACCTGGTCCATCCCCAAATTCCTCAAGCGCAGTGGCACATATGGGCGTGGTATTACAGCGATGGCTTTTCCATCTCTGAGACAAGGAGCAATTATCCCCCTTCATCACAGATAATGTGGTCCAGGAAGAAACCGCTCCTTCTGAACCAGCATTTTCCTATAGGTTCTCATTTAATTAGTTACATTTTAGCCTTACTCCTTCCTCTTTTATTTCCCCCCAGTGTTGATGCCTTCTGGTTGTTCCCAGTTTCCCTACATGAGGTATTTCTCAGGTTCAAGTCTTACCCTACTGCTTGCTATCTCAATTTTTTCAGGCTATTCCTCCATTTCAAGGGATTGGGTGAGTTTTGATCCGGCCTTCCACACTGCTTGCAGCCCTTCTGCGCATGATACATCAACAGATGGTCTGTCCCACACCAGGTTGTTCACAGAGTACCAGCTAGACACATTGTGCACCCGTGCTATGGGGAAGCTGTCTGGAACGTAAGTCTGCATGTGGGATGGTGCTGAAAGTTATTTTAAGGACTATTTTTTTCCCTACAGATGCTCAACCTGGGGCTCTTTGAGTTGCAGATAGCCTGTGGAAAGGCCAAGATCAAATCCCGTATGGGAGCTTTGTTGCATGATCGGCAGAGAGCTGAGGCTGCTGGGTTGTCCAAGTCCTTGGGTGTGGGAGGATGTCAGCCACCAGGACCTGACACCTTCATGTCACCCTGGGACCTCATCACATGCCTGGGGCTTCAGACCAGACTCATCCCACCATGGGGTCAGGGAACCATGAGGAGCTCCAGTCCTCTCCCATCTGTGAATGACTCCCTAATTCCCCCACACCCTCAGCATTACGGTGTGCACCATGCACCATGTGGCTCTTGGCTACATGAAAAATCTTGTAACCTTAGTCACCAAAGCCAACTTTCTGGTCAGAGACAAAAATTAGGTTGGTTTGTCAAGAATTGTTCCCAGCGAGTCATGCAGGTGGTTTTTCATCACTCCGTTATCCTTCAGTAGCCAAATATTGACCCAATTATGTAAGAACTTCTGCAGTGTTTTCCCAGGGACTGGAGTCAAGGTAACCCATCCATGATTCCCTGACTCCACCACTGTCCTCGTTCTCCCACAATAACGATTAGCAATTCAAAGACTGTTTCATGACATTTCTCAAAATTTCCAGGCTGAGCTTTACCCAAGTGACAAGCGTCCAAGTAGACACATCAGGCCTCTCTTCCTGCCCTCGAGCCTGCGCTGTTAAATTGCACTGAATGTTCACTCGGGATTTGGGGGAAGACTAAACCAAGAAACATGCATATCCTTCAATCTCCTCACACTGTTTCTTATGGGCTGGTTACCATCTCACCTACATTACAAGCTGGCCCAGACTGGCCCGTTCTCCTCTGTTTGCTGACAGTTGCACCCTTCCCTGCTGATTTTATCTGTGGCTGATGGTTTCTGAGGGTGTGTCTGTGCACAGCTTCTTGACCAGTTTGTAGATCTTGCAGTCCTGCTCCATGTCTTGGCTCCCCAACCTCACCTTCTCTCAGGTCAGCCTGGTCCGTAATGGTTTCGGACCCTGCCTCCCCCTATTTCTTTTTCAATCAACCTGCCCAAGTCTGTTGCCAAGCCCTGAGCTGCTGTCCATGTCCCTGGGATCCTCATCTTTGTCCCACCTGTGGATTACACCCTGCCTTGCCCTTGAGGCCTGCTGGCTTTGACTCTTTGGCTTCCTGACCGTCTTTGGACTGGTCCATTTGGGACCCTCAGGTGCCTGGCCTCACCCTGCCATGACTGCAGCTCAGAGCAATGCTTCCAACCCAAGTTCAGCACAGTCCAGCCTGGAAATCTGATCACCAAAATATCAGTCATAACAAAAAAAAAAAAAAAACAAAAAAACCCACACCACCAAAAACTCCACTCTGTGCCCATCAACATGAATCTAATTCCTCAGTAACATCCAACTCTTTACTACTCCTTTATATTTTAAAATAGCTCCACAAGAAATGCAAGCTATTAGCGCCTTGATTTCCACATCATGTCTGTGCCTCAGTTTCCCCCTCTACAAACCTTGCTGCCTTTTCATCCTGCTCCCTACCTCCTTTCTCTGTTTGGATAACAAACTGCTTACAACAGGACTTCAGTCTCGCATACCATAAAGCCCAGGCTGATGAAATAGCAACAGCGATAGCAAAAATAACAAAACCACACTGTGCTCTACAGAATAGAAGGAAAAATACGTGGATTTCTGTCTGCTGCCTCCTTTGCCAACGCTCCCTCCAGCGCTCCCTGCCAGGCACTGCACACCGCTGCCGAGCTCTTCGCTGGCAGCATTTCTAGGAACATCTCTCCCTTGCCTTGAGCCTGTTTCTGCTCCTCGCCTGCCCCAGTAGCTGTTCTTTGAACCCTTCGTCTCCTGGCTGCGGGCACTCGTTCTGACATCTCTTGCTCCATGGGTCAGACGTTGTTAATCTCCTGCTCCCTGCCTGGCGCTTGATGGGCAGCTTCTCTGCTCTGCTAATACAGTTTTATACCACAGCTCACCTCTAATCCGCATGTTCTCTCAAATCATTGTCCTAAATCAAAACCTGTC
Source organism: Scopus umbretta (assembly GCA_013400535.1). NCBI lineage: Eukaryota > Metazoa > Chordata > Aves > Pelecaniformes > Scopidae > Scopus > Scopus umbretta. The sequence continues at coordinate 102,022 of VZTL01075139.1, forward strand.
TTTTCATTTTAAGGTCTCCAGGCAATCCTTGTCCCTAGTGCTTCCATCACGCCTCTCCCAGGACTCGCTCAATAAGCACTTCCAGCCTGGCCCCAGGCCATTATCACACAACAGAGGCTGATTTGCCTCACAAATGACCTGTTGCACAGGCAGGACTCACATCCTATTTCTTTACTTGCTTTTTTCCTCCTTTTTTCTCCCTTTTCTTTTCCTGACCACCTCTCCTCCTCCTCCTCCTCACAACTCCCTCTCGGTGGGACAATTGAAAGGGGCATAGAGAGAGAAAAATGGATGTTTTGACTGATGCCATTTCTTCTCCATTTGAACTCAGGGCAGAGGGCGATGCATTCAGATCTAGACATCTCTTGCAGGCATCTCTGTGTTGGGTGACCTGAAGCCCATCTGCAAGTGCTTGTCTTCCCATCAGCTCCGAGGGAGTTATAACACGTTCATGGATGCCAACCCAGTGTCCTCAAGTAGCAAGAGACCGGTGTGGAGCGCTCTGTGGCATTAGCCCGTCGCTGGTACTCCCGGCTGCCCGGCTGTGGGGCATAGGAGCTGCTCCTTAGCTGGGAAACGTAACTCTCTCCCTCCAGGGTGGAATGGCACCAGCAAGATGGGCATCGGGCTCAGGCGCGCTCGCAACCCTCCTCCGTTTATCTGCCGTTTCAATTTCTCTGTATCGTTGGCTCTGTTCATCCCAGCTGGATCTCTCCCTAAGACCCAGACACTTCAACCTGCGAGTGGCATCAAAGGAATTCCCCGAAGCCTGTGGGGACTCTGGAGCCGACGCTGGCAGCACGGCGCAGGCTGCAGCCGCTGTGCGATCGATAACGATGTGCCGGGAGGAAAACACCCTGCTCACATCTCTGAGCCCTAAACGATCTTTGCAGTGCTGGCTGTCGGGAAGCACCTCTTTTCAAGTAAGACCCTTGGGAGGAACCGCTGGAGAACTCTGAACGTGATGCCCACCAGGCATCTTTATCGCTTTATTTTTCAGACAAGAAAACCACTCCAAGCACACGGAAATAGGATTTCAGGATATTTTCTTAGAGGGCTATAATCACCCATATCAGCTGTCCTTTCTCTTGGAAGAAAATATATATACAAATGTACATATATATCCATACATATATTTTTTCTTTCCCGTGACCCCAGCTTTCTCTCAGGTATGTAACTGTGAAATACAGTAATTGCCCCTGGATGGAACCTTCCCCTCTTGTGCGTATTGTCTAATTTCACTGCCCCTGTGCATATTCATGTACTTAAACATTTAGGATCAGCACCTTAAACTACTAATTTGCAAGAACTGTGTCTACATCTGTGTAGAACAATTTGGACCTTGACCTCAAGCCTACTGTTACGCAAATACAGTCAGCAATAATTAAAGCAGGTATGATCTCATCTGTGTGTTGAGCTGTGATTCTTTGCAAGCAGAGGAGTAACACAGCTTTGGAAGAAGAAGTGCTCTGATGCAGTCGAATATTAAGTTTCAAAACCCAAACCCAAATCTCTACCTCAAGGCATCCTTTAACAGAAATTACTGCCAATTTTCCACCTTCAGTGATGTCTTTATAGCACAGCGGAGCTGACTCAAACGTGTGTAATGCTGCTACCTACTGGAGCGATCAAATATTACACTCAATTCTCAGCTTGCACCTCTCCAGAATCAAAAATGAAAGCAGATTTTGGCTGGTGTGAAATGGCTCACACAAGTAAGTGACCATTCGAACACTTAATGCACGGATGACACTACAATTTAGTTGTCTCTCTGTTGAGACCTCAAAGGGGTAATTGACAGAAATGGCCATTACTGCCAGGAGGAGAACTTTGTTCTGGAAACACAGGTAGAAGGATGATGGAGGGGAGGACACATCACCTTTTATTTCAGATCTAGGCAACAGCAAAGAGCGGCCACTGTGGAGAATCCCTGGGTGGTGATGAAAGGGGAGGAGGATCCTGGTGGGCACTAGAAAGCAGGCAGAGTGTCCGATTGAGAACTACTAGAATGACAGAGCTGGTGGTGACACGAGAGTTCATCCGGCTTGTCCTCCCTCAGGAAGAGAGCGGGGCTGACGGGATTCAGCTAGAGCTATCCAGAGAATCAGCTGGGTATCTAAACTCCCTCTGGGTTAGAAGAAAGATGGGCTCCAGGAATTCAGGTTACAGGCCTGCTTTATACGCAGTTCAGGGAGGTGAGGTAGCCCCTGTCCTAGACTGTCCAGGCAGGTCTCTGCTGTGTAAGGATCTTGGTAGGACAGGAGAAAAAAAAAAAAAAAAACAAAAAACAGAAAGAAGGCTCTTCTAGCATTGATTCTGATCTCCAGGGATTTCCTCCCAGAGGAAACCGTTAAGTGAAAGCTTGAAAGCTGCCACGTGCCTGGTTCTTTCCAGGTGCAAATGATGGTTCCTCTTCCTAAGGCTGGAGAGTAGAGGAGCCAAAAAAATGGACAGATTTCAGGTAGACTTCAGTAAGTTCAGAGAATTACCAGGCAGTCCCTCAGAAGCCAGGTTTACGAATTAAAGACAGTCACTCCTTGACCTAACACTAATAACCGCATCGGTGCGTAACACCCAGCTGCGAGCCCGAAGGACACAAGTAGAGGTAAGGCCACCTTATGCAGAGCACATACGGACATACAGCATGAGCATAAGAGGCAGAATGAACAAAGTCAAGGTGTTGCATGAGATAAAACCTGCAGCTGCAAAGCTTTCTATAGCGCAGCATGCACAAAGGAAAGACCAAAGGCAAGGCTGATCCGCTACACAGCAGAGGGAGAGGCTGGGGGGCGATTCATCCATTCAGTCTGCACTAAAAGGATTAGACGCTATCAAGTGGCTAACACAACTAACGAGAGGCAAAGGGAAGAGATCTCTCTCTCAGGTAGTGAAGGACTGGAAAGTATTTATTTGTTTTCACATCAGTCAAGCCTGATGAATGTGGCCTGAAAGTACAGAGCGAACTGGTAAAAAACGTCTGGTGAGAATACACACCCTGAGAATTTGTGACGGCTGGATGTGGGCTTAGAAGACTACGAAAGGACTTAGAAGACTACGAAAGGACCAGCTTGATACCCTTCTTCAAAGGAGGAGCTGGGGCAGTCAGAGCAGTCCGTTTAACAGGAACTGAATATACACTATTGAAAACCAAATCAACAAGCTATCTGTTTATCAATTTGCCAAGAACAAGCTCCATTGTATCAATCTAACTTTGCTGACTGACAGGATGGGTCTTACAGAGGAAAAGACACGGTTGTCATTTCTGTTTTCTTTGCCTATTTATAGACAAGCCTTTAGAAACTGTCTTGCACAGCGTTCTCATACACATATAGGGAAATGTAATCTAAATCAAAAAGCACAGAAGCAAAGCAGTTTGAAAAGCTGAACCGGGGGAGCTGTAACCCAGTTGTCATCCAAATGGAAGGACGGATGAAGGAAGAGTTGTGGGCAATCTGTTCTGATCCTGGTAGGACTCAATACTCCCATTAATGACCCAACTTAAGGTATCGGGTACACTCACAACACTTGCAGGTGACTGCAAGCTGGGAAAGAGACAGCAGAGACACCGAAGGTCTGCACTTCAGAACAATACAACAAAATGGAAGCACAGAAGTAAGCATTGATTCAGCAAGGGCAAGAGGCAGGGTTAACACAGTGCATGAACACGGAATATAAAACCCCTACGCAGCACTTCTCTGAAAGGGAGGTGGAGGTTGGAGAACAAAATATTACACACAGAGGCAAAACATAGCCAGAGAGGAGCCAGAGCCTACAGTTCCAGTTAAGTGCTTTGAAGAACGCGGCAGCATCACGTGTGTCCTGGTTTGGGTGCTGTATTTCAAATGAAACAAGAAACAACTCAAGAGCGGCTGAAAACCAGAAAGCATGAATGACCAAGAGCTCCAAAACATGATCCGTGAGAAAAGACTGCTAAATATGGGTGGTTTGATTCAGCAAGTAAACACCAAGGAGGGATTGTGTTCGGTCTTCAAACACGTAAATTCCGTTGCAGAAAGAGTAATTTTTTTCCACATCTAAGGTGGGTAAACAAGAAGCACTAAGCAGGTTTTACAGGAAGATCTGTGTTCATCCCAGAATCTTTAAACCTTGAAAAGGAGAATAAAGGTGTAGTTTGCCTGAGGAGGCCTCAAGCCACTGCTGTTGGACATCATGTTGGGCCCAGCCTTGCTTAATGTCTTTATCCGTGATCTGGATGAGGGGATTGAGCGCACCCTCAGGAAGTTTGCAGATGACACCAAGTTGGGTGGGAGTGTCGANTAGCGACAAGACAAGAGCAAATGGCCTCAAGTTGCACCAGGGGAGGTTTAGATTAGATTTTAGGAAAAATGTCTTTACTGACAGAGTGGTGAGGCATTGGAACAGGCTGCCCAGGGAGGTGGCGGAGTCCCCATCCCTGGAGGGGTTCAAAAAACGTGTGGATGTGGCACTTCAGGACATGGTTTAGTAGGCACGGTGGTGCTGGGTTGGCGGTTGGACTACATGATCTCAGAGGGCTTTTCCAACCTTAACGATTCCGTGATTACAAGAGGCCAGGCAGAGGGCGGTGCACAAGGCATGCGAGGGCCCCCCCCACCCCTTCCACCCCGCGACGGGCAGAGCTTTGGGTAAATTCAGGGACATTCCCACCACCCCCACCGCGAGGATTCAGACTTTTAACCACAGATTCAGATTTTCAACCACACACCCCGAGGCTACAGCGAGCGCTGCTCACCCCATTCCCCTCCCCC
>VZTL01075139.1:106812-119862 GCA_013400535.1 Scopus umbretta
CTCACAACGCGCTCCGCCTGCGGAGAGGGTGAAACCCCCCGGGCTCCGCCTGCGGAGACGCTTAAACACCCGAAGGGCCCCCGCCACCCGCTCGCCGCGGCTTTCGCGGCCCCGAACCGCCCGGCAGACGCCACCGCTGCAGCCCCGGGTCTCGCTGGGCAGACAGCGGCCGCTGCCGCCGCCTCAGCCCGCGCGCGCGCTCTTCGGCTGCCCGCGAAAGTGCCTGTCCAGCACCCGCCGCGAAACGCGGGAGCGTAGCCGATGCGCAACCCAGCGCCGCTTTTGAGAGCTTTAGGAGAATGTTAGCGGGCTTGCGCCCTCTGGTTGCGCTAGGCTGGCCGCTGCGCTCTCTTGATTCAAGGCTTTTTCATCAGGCGCTTATTCCGCCGCCTTTTTCCCTGCGCCCGAGGTTACGAAAGTCCCCCGCAGGGGTAGGGGCGCGGCGGCGTTCCCGCGCCGCGGCGTGAGGCAGGCCCCTCGCCCAAGATGGCGATGCTGGCGGAGCGTGAGTGCCGTTCCCCGCGGGGAGGACTCGGTGCCCCTGGGAGCGGGCCGGGTCGGGGCAGGAGCCGCCATCCCGGGGGGCGGCCTCAGGCCCTCTTCACCGCCCTCGTTGTCCTTCCCGAGGGGAAGGGCGCGGGTTTGCGGGGCTCCGTCGCTCCCCGGCCTGGGGTGGGGGGGGGGGCACGCGTGCAAGATGGACGGGGATGTCTCTCAGGCGCCTTCAGCGTTGCCTTTCGGTGCCGCCTTTGCGGCGGTGTGTTGGAGGGCAGATACCCTGCAGGCGTGGGGCCGGGGCTGTGCTGTGTGGCAGCCAGGCGGGACTCGGGGGGGTGTGTGTGCAGGTATTGGCCTTTTGGTCGCACTCGGGGTTAGCGTTTGAGCTTAGCTCGGTCTCTTGTCCGTACAGGGAGCTTCGGAGGTCAGCTAAATGCTGGGTGGGGAAAGGTGAGAGTGGGATGTAAGGGATTTTAGGCAAGTGCTTCAGAAAAGCCAAATCCACTGAACTCACAGGAGAGAACTTGCGGTAAGGCCATGTGGTTCTCTCACACCCTTTTGCGTAAGGGTGTTGCTGAGGGAATAATTTTTGAAGGTTTTACTACATGCAGCCTGGTAATTTTGTGTAACCTTTTCCTGATATATGAATCAAACTGCGCTTCAGTCTTACCTCTGAGATGACCGAGGACCTGGGCTCCCTGTATCTAAAAGAATTGATTAAAACACTGGGTGAATATCCTGACCGATAACTCCTTCTCGGGTAAAGTTCTTCGGTTCACGAAACGGAACTCTCTCGGGGCTGGCCAAAGTGGGAACTAAAAACTTTTGCTGCCTTTTCTTCCAACTTACAGATGCATTCCTGTAAAGTAGCCTTTTCTACTAAATGTGAAACTCTGTGTGAATAGAAAAACTAAACTTCTCAACTGTAGATTTTCATGTAACAGGACTAATATACTGGTGTCTGAGTATTGTTAATGTCCTCAGGCGGTTTCGGTAAGCTTACTGGTGTCAGGACACCCTTAACACCAGAGCACAGGGTCTGATGAATTTGTTTGCTTGACTGCAGGAAAGGGGGACTTAAGTAGAACAACTAATTAGAAAATATGGTTTCCAGTGGAAAATACCAGTGTGAACTGAGGAGGACAAGACTGCATTTACATATGTAGTTTTCTCATTGTTTTAGATGTAAACTTTGTTAGTACCTTTTTTTTCAGAATTTGTTAATTATTTTAATTGGGCACTGCACGTATTAATAATCACAGAATGGTTTGGGTGGGAAGGGAACCTTTAAAGGTCATCTAGTCCAACCCCCCTGCCATGAGCAGGGACATCTTCAGCTTGATCAGGTCACTCAGAGGCCCGTCCAGCCTGACCTGGAATGTTTCCAGGGATGGGGCATCTCCCACCTCTCTGCGAAACCTGTGCCAGTGTGTTAATATAGCTTCTGTATGTACCCAATTCTAAAATCAAATGCCTTAAAAAACAAATCTAGTTGCTGAGAGCCTTTGTTCATCACTTTCAGCTGCAGTTATAATTGTGACGCCACGCTACACACATGCGTTTTTGTTTGCCGTTGCGGATCAAGTTCCGATGCTCTTAAAAATATTCATCCTAAAAAAAAGTGTGTGTCCGGGGTGGTTAATTGGTTTTACTACAGCTGTGAAAGCACATGCATTTCAGGGATGTAAAGTAACTTCTCAGCAGTATTCAGTGACAGGACAAGGAGCAGGGAGTGCAAATTGGAACACAAGAAATTCCTTTTTCTTTTTTTCTTTTTTTCTTTTTTTTTTTTTCCCCACTGTGAGGGTGGCCAAACACGGGAACAAATTGCTGGAAGAGGCTGTGGAGTATCAGTCTGTGGAGACACACAAAAACAGACTGGACACGGTGCTGGACAACCTGCTTAAGCAGGGGGTTGAAGTAGATGATGTTGAGAAGCCCTTTCAACTTTTGTGATGCTGTGAACTAAACTGAGAAAGGGCAAACTCCATCATTCTGTGCCCCTCTAGTGTGAATTTTAAAAAAATGTATCCATTGCAGAAATGGCCAAGGAGTTAACTTTTAATTTTTCACTAATTTTAAACTCTTTTTAACTTTTAATAAACTTTGATTAACTGTCTATCTTATCGGTGCTTATCAGGAAAAAAATACCCGTATGTTAATGATGGGTTTCATAGCTTGGATTAGAAATAAAATCCCTTCTGTGGGCAGTATAATTTTCCATTTGTTGGAGTGATTTAACCTGTTTATTGTTTTCCGTGTTGCCACCGTATGTGGGCCCACAGCAGGGGGTTAGGTGGGAATGATAGGGAACTTTCCTAAGTGATAGTTAAACACGTGCTTCAGGCACAGAATTAGTCATGGTAACGGTGTTTAGTCGTTGATCTTTCTCAAATCCTAGGGTCTGAGTGAAGAAGTATCTCAAGAAATGACATTTTTCTCCACTGGATGGTGCTGCTTGCCCAGAGTTACATTACTATCTCTAGCATGCTTTTTATGAGCAGTCCAGAAAACTGGGGTTAACTTCTGAGCTAAACTTTTTAGCTGGAAGATAGTATGTTGTTTCCTTTCTCGCTCTTAAGACATCGGTGAACAAACATTTCTCCTAAATTGTTGACTAAACAGTCTTTTTTGGTGTTTGTTTGGAGGGGAGAGCTGATTTTGTGGTTGCTGTACGTGGCATGAAGTTTTTCCTGGCTTTCTTAAACGTTTCTCTAAAGATGTAAGCACGTTTCTTTATTTTCCTGCCTCTAGCTTACCGTATGTGAAAATAAGAGCGTGTTAATTTGGCAGAAACGTGAGGATTAATCTCATAACGGTAGTTAGGAGGTTTGAAATACTTGGATTAAAAGTGCTGGAAAAGGGAAGGTCTCTTAAAATTTCATGCTTGAGAAATCTCTGTATTAGGTGCCCTCGTGTTTTGTTACCAAGGTCCTCCTGGGAGTAAAACATCTTAGGGCTTCTCTACAGAGAGGTATTCAGGAAAATTAATACAAATTAACTTTTAAAGTGGATTAGTTGAACTACATCAAACAGCTCAATTTGGAAGTTAATTTAAATTCACACGTTCAGTTGACACGGATTACCTCTACTGTGTAGACAAATCCTCAGATACGTACGGCGGCTTTACAGCTGAAAGAATTGCATCGGATTTAATTTCTTGGGATTTGCAAAGTCACCCCCTGGGGGGGAGCTACTTACAGAGCGCATAACGGAATATGGGCATACTTGAAATGTTGTTATAGTTGGATTTAGAAAAAGGCATTGAACGTTAGTTTTTGGGTTAGTTTTTGGTGACGGAGTAAGGGGAAGTTGATGTTAATCGAGAGATTTTAAACAAAGGGACAGATTAAGAAATACGATTGAAAAGGAGGTTGCGCCGCTCGGCTGGGCAGCATAACCTCTATTAAATTGCTTCTTTTTATTGTCTGTCTTTTTAGGCTGTTTGTTTCACTGTCAGCTACAGACAACAGCAACAGCCGAGGTGTTCCCTGTTTTTCTAGGACTGAAGTTTTGCTGCCAGCTTGATAGCTTTTTAATTCATTCCCCCCCCCCCAAACCACTGGAAACCTGGGTCCTTAACGATCATTTGCATGTTGGGTAAGGGGAGATGGCAAAGCACGTTAATTGTCCCCAATTCCTAGGTCAGCGTTTCGAACACCACAGTAAATGAGTGAAGCGAGCCACGTCGCTCGGGGAGCTGGAGATTTTGTTCTCCGTGGGGCAACAGGGAACCTGAGTTTGCTTGGGCGCATTTAAAACCACATACCACGGTGGCACTTGACCACCTTTTGTTAGCAGCACAGGCAGGGCTTGTAGTAGATGCTTCTGTGAAGGTTGCCTGTTGGAAAGTAGTTATTGTTTTCCTGTCGAGAAGTGAGCCAAGCAAGTGCTGCGTGGATTCCTCTCGCAGTACTCCGTCGTTTAACCCACTGTAACGTCTTTTTTATGGACTGTTTGGGGTTTCATGAAATTCTTTATCAGACTATTAGTTTTTACGGGGCTGCCACACAGCACCTATTTTGGGCTTCAAAGCTTAGGAAGTATGTTAAAAAAAGCCACCATCGTGCACTCTGACAGTATTAGTTCTTCTCTAAGAACGAAACAAAACTGGGCAAAAAAAAGAATCAAACATCCCTGTTATATTCTGTCCCTCTGGCCCAAATCCGAAGTGGTGCATTTTAGGGAAGGATGACTTCCTGATTATGTTGAAAGCGCCTCAGTGGACTTGGCTTCTCACTGACTTTGCGTGGCCTTGGGTTAATCGGTCATTTTTGATCCGCCATTTCCCATCGTGCTTAATGAAGTTTGTAATCTTCCTGTCTCCTGTTCTTTGTTTGTCTTGTTTATTTAGGTTGTCTTCCTGCGTATGTTTAGGTGCACACTTAGAGTGACTGGTTAACTCCGCTAGCTTTTCTTCCTTGATTTCAGTGAAGCTATTCCTGATGATAGAGGCAAGCGCACGCACGGGGGCCTGGGGGACTGTAGTTTCTTTAGTAGTCTGCATGGGACAAAGGAGCCTTGATTCTCGTTTGGAACTCTTAACACCTGCAGTCCTTTCCGGTGACTTTTCAGTTTCCGAATAAACCATTTTGTGGCAAATCCAAAAGCTGAAATCCCACTGGTTCGTGTTCTGTAATTCAGTTTCTCTGGTCACTTATGTTCGACTTGGCTTTTGTTATGAAGGCAAATATTAAAACTTCTATGTTCTGGTTAAAAGGAAGACTGGCCAGTGGATATTGTCCAGGGCTGGGAAAGCCAGCACTGAAGTCTCATCCCTTACAGATTTCATATTGAAGCCAGATGTAAAACAAAGTTGGAATAAATAGGGAATTTAGGCCTGTGCACCTAAATGGTAATCCTTAAAGCCTTCCCTGAATTGCAGCCCATCTTTAGGGATGACAACTCTCGTTGCAATTTTACTTTGGCATTTTTCACATTAATAATTAACATTTTCACTGGCCTTTTTTTTTTGCAGTATAAGGTTTAGTAAAATTAAACACCCAAAACTTGTTTCGTGTGGCATAAGTTCTGGGTTTTTTTGCACTGAAGAACTTTTCTTGAATTGAGAAAATACTAACACTGTGGGAATGTAAATAGAGCCTGTTTTAATTTTTCCTTCCTGCTCTAGCCCGCAGAAGGCAGAAGTGGTCTGTGGATCCACGGAATAGTGCTTGGAGTAAAGATGAATCTAAATTTGGCCAGAAGATGCTGGAAAAGATGGGCTGGTCCAAAGGAAAGGTATGAGCTAAAGGAGAGCTGTCTAGCTGAAGGGTGGAAGACTGCTGGGGGACTCTTGGTCTTGGTGTTTTAAACAGCCATGTTCTTTCTATTTGAGTTAGTCTCTTAAGTGCGCAGAGAATTTGAGCAATGTTAGACTTTTACAGTTTGTTACAAAGGTACTTGCTTGTGCCTGCCTTCCTTTCCAGTTTTTCTCCCTTCTCTTCGACAGGGTAAGAGCAGGAGTTGGCACATTAAATTGGTGGTGATTTAAAGGCTTTAAGTTGCCTTTATGCCCTCAGTTCTCTCTCTGGCTTTTGGTATTGTTTAAAGCATCTCCAGGACCTGCTTTAATCTTTTGCCTGTTTTTAAAGGATACCTCTGATCTGTTCCTTGAATGAACAAAATGCAGCGTTAGTATGTGAGCTGTATTCCTTCCCAGCTCCAGCCTGTACCTGTGTGGGGCAAGGGGACTGCTTCCTGGTGCTAAGAATAATCTCTAGCTCAGCACAGAATGCTGCAGACATCCCAGCTGCCTCTTAAAAGCAGTTTAACTTCCACAAAGGTGCCTCAGCAAAGCTGAGATTTGGGCCTGCATGTCAGCGTGTTTAATGAAACGAATGCACGCAAACCGCCCCCCTCCTCCCCCCGGATATTTATTTAACTCTTCTCCTAGATTTCCTCTCCCAGCCTGTTTTTTTAAGAGGAATAAAATCAGGACCATTCTCAATGCTGTAAATGCAATTAAAACTTAGAAAAATAATCCTGTTGGCTTCCTCAGTGCAGCCTGCTGTTGCCTCAGTTGGCTTACAGTTAGCACATACAAATCTGGCTTCTGACTGCCTCTAATTTCACGCACAAGCAGCGGTACCTGATTCAAAGGTTGCTGAAGTCAAGGAACTGGCATTGGTTTCACTAGGCTTTCGACCAGACTGTTAAGAGTACGGAGCTTGAGTCCCGTCTTGTCATGTAAATTGTATGCATAGGTGTTTTATGAGTCTAAGATTAAAACAGATACGTAAACCAGAGTAGAAAACCATTCTGTTAAATGTTCTAGTAGTATTTTAGGCAGCCAGCTTCTCTGACCATAGGTAACACCTTTGCCATTATGAACGCTGTTGGTGTCAGGGTGTGAAAAGAAGGCCTCATGTTGTTTTCTGTCTGTCACCGCCACCCCCTGTCTTCTTCACAACAATAAGTTTCCTACTTGAGCTACCGGATCTTCCTTTACAACAGTTACAGCTGCACGAGAACGATTTATGTCTCCGTTCCACTACAAACTCAGACAAATGGAACCTTAGGTTGATCAAATTAATAGGCAGAGTCCCATCTGTGCAGTGAAATTAAGCTGCTTACACTAGTCCTGTTATGAGTTGTATTGGAATTGGGTCACGGCAGGATGTGTAGCCAAGTGTCCTGCTTCCTTCCATACTTTTTGGTTAGCAGAAGTTTCAAGGTAAATTTTCCACCCTACTTACCCAATAAGCTCTACTGGATTTGTAATAGGAACAGCCTTTTTCAAATATGCTTCATTACTTCAAATACTGGATACGCCCAGGACCGATCCACCGGGCTTCTCTCCGCTACTCCACCACGTAGATGTTTATTATAGCCATACACTTAGCTGGTCATTTATTACTGGTGACAGATTAGGGAAAAAGCAGGTAGATGCTAGGCATAAAGTTTTAAACCAAATGTTTTGTCTTTTTTTTTTTCCCCCCCTGATTATACGATTACGAAAGATAGAATCATTAAGGTTGGAAAAGACCTCTGAGATCATCCAGTCCAACCATCAACCCAACACCACCGTGCCTACTAAGCCACGTCCCCAAGTGCCACATCCACACGGTTTTTGAACCCCTCCAGGGATGGGGACTCCACCACCTCCCTGGGCAGCCTGTTCCAGTGCCTCACCACTCTTTCAGTGAGGACATTGTTCCTAATATCCAATCTGAACCTCCCCTGGCGCAACTTGAGGCCATTACCCCTCGTCCTATCAATAATATTGGCCGTAAAGATTGCTTCCCAGATTTGAATGATTACGGTTTTTAGACAAACCCAACGTTTGTTTGCTCCAATATCTTCATCAAATTATGAGTGTGCATGAGATGGAAGAAGCTCTTCATGTCCTGCTAGCTGCAGTCTATCCCTCACCCCCCTGCTTCCCTCCCATGTTACTCCCTTCTCCGTTGTACATTCTATGCGACATCTCTCTTGCAGCCGTCACGCAGCTGCCTTCCCGATGACGGAGGTATTTTTAGTGAGAGGCATGTTCTTTTTATGTAGTGTCTTGTTTTAAAATTGTAAACACTTTGGACTTGCCTAGGAATGTCAGGTGGCTTCCTGATTAATCACCCAACTACTTAATGTTGTTGCTATTTTAGTGTCTATAATACTTCGCTGGAGGCTTAAGTAGTAAATGAAAAAAAGCTTAATATCTCATATGTGCTAATGCTGTGAATGAATTCAGTTACAGGCAAGCAAATAAATAGTAAGTTGTGGTTTCTTGCTGTATTTCATTGCAAATTGTCTCACAGTACAAAAGCTCTAGTTGCTTAGTCAATGCTGTAAAATCCTTACGTTTTTCACCCTTAAATCCTCATTAGGGTCTTGGGGCTCAGGAACAAGGAAATACAGAACATATCAAGGTTCAGGTGAAAAACAACATGCTGGGGTTAGGAGCAGCCGTGAATTACGAGGTGAGCATTAGGCCCAGGTAAGGAAATGGCTCCTGTTTCAGCTAAGGCACGATCTGTGTCATGGGATGTTAGTGAAATCTGTTGTCACATGGGGTGGCAGCATGCACCTATGCGAATATCTCTGCAGAAACTCTTGACCTGGAGTTTAGTTCTGTTTTGTTGGGTGTTTTAGGAGTAAGTGCCTGCTTGGAAAGGTTACTGTGAATTCTGGGAGCAGGCTGTTCAGAGATTTTTTTTTTTTTAAATTTTTTTTTTCTTCCAAGCAAATCACTGAAATACTTTCTTTCTCCCTGTGTCTTCTGCCCAGCTTAGCTTTATGCCTTCTGTCCTTCTTCCTGATACGGTCACCTTTCTGACTGGGGTTCAGGTACATAGGCAGAGCAAAATGTGATCCTAAAGATGCTTGTCTCATAAACGACATCTTGAATAACTTTGTTGCTGGAAAAAAATCACACTAGTATTTCCTGCCTACTTTTGAAAACATCTTGCGCAGACGAGGGACCCGCAGAGCCAGCAGCAGCTCAGTATTGTTTAAGGACTTACAAACACAACCCTTATCATTTCTGCACTTTGGAGTGACAGGAGCAAGCTGTTAGCATTGCCACCTGTGGAGCTTCTGAGGGTCCCTCCCACCAACAAGGATTGCATATATATATATATACACACACAATTAAGTTACTTCTTAGAGTGCGGAGTCTTAATACCTGTTCTAGCAAAACTTCTGTTAATTCTGAAAACTTTTGCCTTGTATTCATGTGGGTGATATTTACAGGACAACTGGATTGCTCATCAGGATGACTTCAACCAGCTTCTGGCTGAACTGAATGATTGCCATGGACAGGGTGAAACAGGTAGGTTCATGCTTTTCTCAATCAGATGCTGGAAGCTTAGCAGAGTTTCCATTCTTTGTTTTAAAAGGCTAGCTGAGGCCCAGTCCTTTGGGCTGCTGATAGCCTCCTTGCTGAGGCTGACAACTCCCCATTCTCTCCCCAAATCAGCGGGAGCCGAAGGACACGTTGCCATCCATGACCGTGCTCAAGTTCGTCTGCCTGGCTGTGTTGATCTCAGTGGATTGGTTTTGCTCTCAGTCAAGTGTATATGAAAGGCTTTCTGCTGAGGAAAGCAAATATAAAATTTTCAACTTGTTTATTTTATCCGGGACCACAACATGGGGGACCTTTAGCTGGGCTGTACTACAGCAGCGCTTGTTTCGTTATAAAGCAACCAGAGCCAGTCCGAAGGCTCACAGCACAGTCACTCACCATGGCAACGCGTTCGCCTTCCTTTCACTAATGAACCTCACACCTGGCTTCCGTGCTCTGGTGGTTTCTTAAATACCTACTTTTCCTGTCCTCGGAGAGCTGCTGCTTAGCTTTTGACTCAGAGTTACGCATCTCTGTTTTCAGTGTAGTATAATGTGATTTTTGTAGCCCTGATGTAGAGCACGCAAGTGGGGAAACTACACAACTTTCCCAAAATGGGCTATTTATAAAGTCTTTTAATTTTGAAAAGCTTTGTACAGTTTGGCCTCGGTTTTTAAAAATGAAGTTGTGCAAAACTGGTGGGTGTGAGCTTACAGGAAGAATTGTATACACCAGTTTATTGTCTCTCCTTTAGTTAGGCTCAAGTTTAAGCTCTGATTGGATATCTCAACAACCCTCTGTGGAGCCTTGTTAAACCAAGGTCTTCTGTTTGGACGCAGCCATCTGTCCACGTGCTGCTAGGGGCAGAAGTGCCAGCTTAGCGAATTTAGCAACCGTTCATTCTTAACATTTGAGCACAAAAAGGTTTTCTAGGAGAGGAAAGGTAGAAAGAGGAGGAAAATCAGTTAGCAAGAAGGATCAAATCGGGTTTCTAATCTTAGAGAACTAGGATTAAAATTCTGAACCCGATGCAGTTTTTTTAATTCCTGTGTTAAGTTATCCTTGTGCACTGGAACCCTGTAATCATGGTCCGCGGCCACACAGTGCTAGGTGCTGTGGTTAAAGAGTCCTCCAGAGGTAGAAGAGCATGTCGTAGGGAAATTCCAAAAGTTCCTTTCTACCTGTATAACTAAATCCTACCCAAGTTCCAACTTGAGCCATGGGAAGATCAGTTAAGTGTAACTGGTGGGAAAACCTGCAAGCTGATGAGCAGAGAGCTGAAATGACTTGCCCAAGGACACGGTGAGTCAGCACAGAGGCAGGTTCATTGAACAAGGCTGTCTTGTTCCTAAATCTCTGCAGTATTCCCTGGGTCATCTGTACTTACGCAGAGTAGCCCCAGGAAACCATATTTCTCCCTGTTCTACTCAGTTTTTTTCCCTTGATCTTTCTAGGAGCTGGGACAAGAGTTTTCAGTCACGAAGGACAAATTTGGGTGCATGTTGAAAATTCCCGGTCAGAATCACGTTTGGTGATTTACAGACTGCAAGCTTTGCTCCGAAACTTGTTTTTTTGGCAATTGTTTAAGCTGGCAAAACTCATCCAGATAACTCTGCCTGCAGCTGTGCTACAGGACCAAATGTTACATTATTGGCCATCATCCAGTTTCAAATTGCATTAAAAGTCAGCTGAAAAACTTCATTGTTCTTAAATAACTGGTGTAGTTGCCAGAGCTGGATTGCAATTAGAGATTGGGAAGGAAGGGCCCCGTGGTGGTTAGTATGCCAACTTTCAAATACCCTATATACATAGTTTTAGCTTTCTTTTCTTTTTTTTTTTTCTTTTTTTTCTAGCTGAGTGCCTATCGGGGAGTTTTGATTCCTGGCTCTTTTGCTGGGATACTAAGTGATGATGACTATCCCTTTCCCATTCGTAAAAAGGTGCAACAACATGCTGGCCGTGTCTGTAAGGTGTTTTGGAATATTCACCGGTATCAGATTTGCTGTAGAAATGACGCGTGGCTTTATTGCTGTGACAAAATCCTGTAACAAGCCCGTGAATATTCCCGCAGTCCTTGCCCGGTTTGTCAGAGGATTTACCAGTCGCTAGAAGACACGGGGATCTTCCTACCTGTCCACCGCAAGTGCCAGTGCGTTTCAGTCGTGAAATTCCTCCTTGAAGGCACAAGGCGGTGCTGCTGCCCCTCTCGCTGTAAGCATAACGTGGAGGAGGAAGCCCCGTGGAAATCCTTTGCTGTGTAATACTCAGTACAACGTTCAGATCCGAGAGCAGACTCCGAGTGCCTCATCTCTGGTCAGGATATTTTAGTTGTGATGCTTACTGTCCCCATAGACCCTTTTTATTGAAGATTTATTGAAGGTTTTCAAGTTGACTGCAAATTCTGTCTAAAACTGGGTTTGCTAGTCCTTCCTCTTCTCATTAGGGCTTAGTGTGTAAATGGAAGAGGAGATCTCGGACTGCTTTCTGGCAGTCAGCTCTCCCACTGCAGGCTGCGGATCTCATTTTTAGGTCAGTGACTCTGTCACTACCTATCAAACAGCGAAGTGCTGTAGTTCCAATGTCAGAGAAACTTGGTCTGCAGCGCTTTCAGGGGTGGAATCATGTGAGAAAGGTGACTCAGCTTGGCCCTCAGGGAATGGGTTGATTTCCTTACCCATCCCAGTTGCCACTGGGAGACAAAAAAGGCCATCTCACCGGAGCAGCCTTTTCCAGAGTTACAGAGCAGAGAATCCTGTGGTGCCTGTTTCTTTTCAGGACAGGACCAACAAAGTAGTTATTAACCGGACAGCAGGTTACCTCCTTCTAGGAATTTCTTGTAAATATTAACAGGCTCTGTGGATGCAAAGAGTACATCTGTAGGTGCTGCCGCAGCACAGGAACTTGATATCTGTACTGGTAAATAGTCAGACTGATGCTTCACATGGTTTTGACCCACACGAGCTAACATTCTCCCATATGACTCCTGAGTGAATTTGGGACTTGGGCAACCCCAGAGACCATTCCCAGTGGACAGCTGAGATGCAGCCCCTCTTCTGGAAGCTAGGAAAATTAAATAATGCGGATGTGGCAATTTGTTCTAGCTGGTCTCAGAGACAGAAAAGCTGTGGCACCGTTTAATTTCCTTCCACAGATGTATCGGACTATGTCCAGGTAGAGGCACTTTGTGCAGTGTTGGAAGTGCAAAGCGTGTCTGGGTGGTATTTTTTCCCAGTCAGGCTCAGTATTCTATTTTTGTACTATTTCTTACATCTTTCTCAGACTCTGGCACTGGAGATATTTTGTAACAAACAGCACAATAAACCCTGACCTGTTACTCTTTTCTTACCATAGAAATGGTGTTAAATTAGACTTTGCCTTTGACCTGGAGTACCTGTATCTGCAAAGGGATGTGGCGAAAAAAATATCAAGCAGTAACATGTCTCGGACAAAACATACCATGCTTCCTTCAGTAATATCTGGTGATGCGTTGTTGAGAGTTGGTTTTGAGAGAGAAAGTTAAATACACTAATGTTTGAATTTGGTGGTTAGAGTGCCTCTAATAGGGTTGAAACCTGTTTGCGGGTTTTTTTGGGTGTTTTTGGTTTGTTGTTTTTTTTTTTTTTTTTAGAGTCCTCCATGAATAATCAGAAGAAGACATTCAGTCTGGAAGAAAAATCCAAATCTTCCAAGAAACGTGTCCATTATATGAAGTTTGCAAAAGGTAAGGGGAGTTGTTGTTTCATAAGCTCTGGCCAAGATTAGGAAAAAAA
>VZTL01075140.1:7976-24881 GCA_013400535.1 Scopus umbretta
AAAAGCTCATAAAACCAAAGAGAAGTAGTAAAAGTATTTTGTAAGTCCTAATATAAAACTTTAATTAAGGAAAGCATTTAAGCATGTGTCTGATTTTATGGCGAGGCTTAAGCACATGTGAAATTAGTCTTAAACATTATGTTGAATTGGACTCCATGTATCATTAACAGTTTGAATTGAATTGCAACAAAATAGTCGTCTATGTTACAGAACTTTTGTCTTCAGTAGGTCACCAGTTTCTAAGACAGGGACATCACTACAGCTACAACCAGACTAAATAGTCAAGGCAAATGATCACGATAATAAAAAGCATTCTTGTGCCCACTGATGGGATAACTTTATTCTCTGTAATAAAATGCCATTAGAGA
This sequence comes from Scopus umbretta, assembly GCA_013400535.1. Lineage (NCBI taxonomy): Eukaryota > Metazoa > Chordata > Aves > Pelecaniformes > Scopidae > Scopus > Scopus umbretta. The sequence continues at coordinate 8,345 of VZTL01075140.1, forward strand.
AAGAATTCCTCAAGGAATTCCTGAAGGCCACAGTAAACTAAATTCTAAATAGAGTTTGAAAAGCTTTTGGTGCTACTTCAACAGTGCAGTAAGCAAAAAGAGAAGACAATGTTGAGTAGCCTTTTGCTCATCTTTTATTCTAGAACCATACCTGTGCCAGCCCAGCTCCCAGGGAAAGACTATGTTAACATATACCATGTAACAAGTAATGCGAGGCAGCTAAGGATTCTCGAGTCATGTGTGAATCTAGACAGATCCCCAGGCCATGACAAAAACTCTTGTAAAAGCAGGGGGCTGAAGATCCTGGGAGAAGCCCACATGATTGGGAAATTTTCCAGTGGTTAAACCAGTTTTAGGGAAACTTTGCAATAACAGAGTAGAACTTTACTTCTCCGATGTCTCAGAAAATTAAGTTCAATGTCTTGACACACTTGCTCAAAACAGTGTTGCTTTATGGCAGATGGTAAAATGCTTATTTATTACATCAGACAAAATTCTAAAATTCCTATACAGTGTCATCTTTGAGTGATGTCCACATTTTGGATAGCTAATTTAAGTCTCCATGGAAAACTTTCCTCTCTTCCACAATGAGGAAAAAACCCCAAAAGAGTAATTTCCTGTTTGAAAAAGAAAAGCGATAGGGGTAGTATTACAGGAGCCATGCAGCCAGGAGAAAAAGATTTTAATTCCAAGTCTGCATATATTTGAGATTATTATTTCTAGATTCTTTCATTGTACACAGGCTTCTCAGACAGACTGGTTGGATTAAAGAGCTATTATGGAACAGACTGCCAATGTTTTTCCAGCTGAGAAGAAGAGGCTGCTTAAGGTGGAGACTAATAACTATTTCAAAAGCTGTTGTGCTGCACTGGGATGATGTCTCACCTTTCAAAGTTAATTTTTGAATTAATAGTTTAAATGTTTGTTTATATTGCACCTTCAAATCACCTGACTATGAGTTTGGCAGATCCCTTGTAACTTGCTTCAAAGCTTACCATGAGATCCTGTAAAAATTACTAGTGTCTGGATGCATCCCCCAAAAGGCTCTGGATCAAGCAGAGTAAAACTCGGAAGCACTTGAGGCTGTTGTTCTGATGGTTGTTGCTGCCTGACCAGCAGCATAACTTAACCTCAATTCCAAACACCATTTACATTTTCTTTAATAGTATCTTAAGCTCCAAGAAGATCCAGTCAGGACCAGAGCTAACACCAGGAATGTACCAACTGTGTTACCAACTCCATCTTACTTCGGCCAGGAAGGGATCTCTGTAAGAAAATCATATTTTCTATCCTTTACATCTGCTTGCCCTGTCACATCACTATTTCATTTTTGAATGATAGAACAGCAAAGGAAATAGGGAGAAAATTTATTGATGTGCAAAAGACTATAAGCGAAAGATGCACATTTATAAAAGTAAACTCCCCAAAATGTCTAACTCCCCTGTTACTAATGAAACCAGGGTAATCAAATCATTGTTAAATGTCTAGCCATATTTCAAGATACAAATTTGTGTGATTGGATTAAAACATTTAACAGACTTTTGCCTTCATACATCAGAATAAATTAACAAGTATACTTATTAATTCATAGAGGAAGCACTTAGGTTTAAGTGGCATATGGCTGTGTCGAAATATGGCAGATCTGTTGACCTGACCTATGATTAAAATGATGAGCTATGTTCGTTTATACTCAATTTTTTAAATGATAAATCTTTTTGTCCTTTTGTTACAAAGACAAGAGGTTAGCTCATGTACTCAGAAGCAGAACAGTATTATCTCATCCAGAGGATGAAGCAAAAATTCAAGTTAAGGAATTTTTTTCTTTTAAATTAAATGTCAAGTTACATAAGTAAACTATTTACAGTGAACTGTGCCTGGCAATTCATACATGTGCATATTTTCTACTACAGAGCAATTAGGCTTTACCAGCTTCCTCATTCTCCACAGCAGAAAGTAAAACTGTTATCAAACTGACTATACTATTCTCTCCATTAGATGCGGCAACTATTCTTTCTATTAGATGTGTCAGAACATAATCTTATTTGCCCAGATACAATTCCTCAGCACGTCATTTAAAGAAAGACCCTTCAGACAAATACCTCTGTAAACGACCTCAGTTTCACATACTGCTTTTGCTACACTGCAAATGCAGCTGGTAAACCAATGCACAAAGCAAGAAGGAGCTAACTGACAAAGCGTGGTGTAAAAGGGGAGCAGGGAATTACCCACATTCAAGAGGCACCACCAGTAGCACTGCTGTACAGGACTTGTGCAGCACAGGCCACAGGAGAGTGGACTCTCTCTGTCATGCACAGACCGTCCCTGCTGAAGGCCACTGTGCTCAGGGGCCTCTGCCCAAGCAGCCCTCCCAGGGAACAGGCTCCTGGTGACTGGCTCTTGCGCTCTCCTAGGATGGCTTTCCTTTGCAAGGCTCCAGGTGAAGTGGAACAAATCTCATTAAATTAGTTTTACTAGGGAAAAATATTGAGACCTTATAAACAAATCAACCAATCCATCAAAAAAATAAGCACCTGAAGTGTCGGAACCTCTAATTAAAACCAAGTCATTAATTCTACTGTGAAATATTGTCACTGCTACTACCTGTAATGCACTGTATTAATTCTGCACATGGCACATACATACACATAACTTACATACATCTCATAAAGCCCACTCCCTTTTTGTACAGACCTGGTTCCCTTTTCTCCAAGCAAGATAAACAACAGTGAGCATGGATGATGTTTATGAATAAAATCTCTACAGATTCAAATAACATTTAATTGTGTAAGTCATTCACCTCATTTCAGTGTTAATCACTGCCTGTGAGGACAAATACAATCAGCTTTGGACTTCATCTATGGCTTGTTTTTTAAATAAAGGCGAATGTAATGTATGCAAAAACTGCTGGTTGACTTAGCCTCTCTTGGGAAAGCCAGCCACGGCCTCTGAAAACAGACACAGTGCCTTGTGTGTCTCAGTAAGACAGGCCACCTCAACAGGAGAGGGAGTCTTGCTGAAAAAGCAGGAAGGGAGTGGAACCAGTTGATGACACCCAACCCCCCAAAAGGGGGAGGTGGGCAGGGCAGGGGGAGTGGAAGCAGGGACACTTGAGGATGAGAGCTGTGGCAGAGAAGCCCCCTTAAGAACAACTGCTGGTTTTGCAATGCTTAACATCAGCAAGTACAAACCACCTAACCAGCAAAAGACCACAGCCTCAGGTTTGGAAGTGTGAGGGAAGTGCCAAGAAAAAGACACACTCAGGTGGGAGACAACCAGCCTATGAAGAGAGTTGAGGGAAAGCAGCATAGGGAAGGAAAATATCCTATCAAGAAAATATTTTTTCCTGAAGAAAAATTTCCTCAAAAAATTTCACTTTTTGGTGAAGTAAGTCCAAATGAAAAAAATTTCATTAAAAACCACTTTTCAATAATATTTTCTTCTATACACTTCAAATCCATTTATATTTAAACCATTTTTTAAAATAAAACCATAAACTGCCTTTCTTACTAACACACACACCGAAATGCAAAGGATTACCTGCTTGTAATGAGATGCAAAGGCTTTGATCTTGCAGTTTGCACAGGAATTAAATATCAGTGAAAGAACCTAACATCCCTGCATATGCTAAGAAGATACAGCAATGCTGGGGGAAGTTTTTTTTATAAGGTAACAGAATCTGGACCCATGAAGAGGGAGATGTAGCACACTGCAACGTCAGAAGTATTGCTGGCACTAGAAGCACCCATACTCTCCTTTGCCAATGTTTCTCAATTCTGTCTTGGAATAGAACATCCATAATGTGAAATAATAATTCAACTACCTTATCCTTTTTCCCCTGCAGAAAAATCCAATAAAAAGTATCTATTAATTTTCAGTTATAGTGCTTTTTTGTTATGTCAGTATTTGATTACTTCCAACGCCTTGACTTCAGCCACATTTTTCAGATTGGTTCTCAGAACAGCAAGAGAAACTAGTAATTTTCAATGGATAATAAATTCAGAAATAAAAATGACCCCAGCTAAAATCCAGCTAAGGTAAGCAAATTAACCAGTCTTTAACTTCTAGTAGACACTATTCTCCTCAGTGATAAGGAAGGTTCTTGCTGCTTATTACTTAATGGGTAACATACATCTCTTTCAGCAGGGAAAGAAGAATATTTCATGCAGTTGTATTAGCCAGTAATTGAAATGCTTTTTGCAATCCAATTTCCTTTAATTTTTCTTCCAAATAGCATATCCTCAGATGAGAATGCCAAATTCTGTCACTAATTTAGCATTTAAGCCAAATGTGTAAGTATTTGCCACAAAACTGAAACTTTGCAACAGAAATAAATTCTGTTATTTAGGCTTTCCTTTAACAAAACAATAATAATTGCATTTAAACATTTGCAGTTGTAAAGAAAAGTACATAACATAAAGCTGATGACTTAAATTTTTTAGTCACTTACTGCTGATGCTTAAGAAACTATCAAGTCATGGCTTTATCACACCTACTTAAGTTCCTTATTGTATCATTCAATGTAGGGAAAGACTCAGCTATGTCCTAAAGGTGAAAGAACGTTCAGATGAATATTTTCCCTTCAACAATTTCTGCAATGAATTGTCAGTACCGAAATTCCTAGTACCGAAATTCCTAGTACCGAAATTCCTAGCACTTTCATTGCTAAAAATTTTAGGACACAATAATGCATATGGATCCAAGACCAACATAACGGCTTAAAGGCTACTTACAGATTACATTTCATTTCATATTAATTTCCATATCAAATCTGTTTGTTTTAATTTTCCCAAAGTTGCCATATATTTTGCAATCTGCTACATTATTTTTAGTGTAAAATTGGGGTCCAGCTTGCTGTGGCATACATTGGACCTTGATATCCATTAGTGATATTTTAAGCAGTAAATGATAACCAGTGGCCTATAACAGTAGTACGTCAAACACTTAAGCTGCATATCTAACAGCTGCTAATAGCTATCCTGGAATTAGTGAGATCAATAGGGTTGCATTAGTCTAAGCGAGAGGAGAAAGCAGAATGACTGACTGCTGAAGCTAGGAAGAAATTACCGTCAAGCTCCCCTGTGGTCAAGTAATTTCACAATGGTTCATCACAATCTTTGTTATGTATTCCCTTGAAATACCTATTCTTTGTCAGATATGGTATAGCTAGATCACTGTTCCTTTCACCCATAAGTACACCAGTAGTTCCAATGTGTCAGTACTACAGACACAGGCTGGATCAGGAATATGGTTCTGCTTTTTGTTTCTTTGACACAGTTGAAGCTTTCTTTACTTGTGTTAATGCTGATAGTTACCACAAGTTAATGCTAGATGTGTTTTAAGGCTCAAAGAAGAATCTGTAGATAGATCTTCAGTCAAGTTAGTTTTGAAGACAAGCATAGCTGCCATAAAATCCAGTTCATTTATCGGATCATGAGAAGATTCTCATTTCAGTCTAACCAACCGTCCAGTATATAAACCCTTCCAAGCTTAGAATTGGCATAGACAGACAGTTCATTAGCAGGAGCTACTGGAGCAGATCTTCACCAATCACATTGGTAAGCCACCCCTCATTAGTTTCATAATTACACTGTATATGTCCCACACATCACATATCATGTTTTTGAGCTATTAAAATATAGCTTTCATTTTCTGAAAGGCTAACCACATTAAATCACAGAGGCCAGGTGTAGGACTTAAACAAATTATAATTTACGTTAGACATTTAAACTGACTTTTTTTCTGAATGACACAATGTAGCAAGGTACAGTATTGCTGATCTTCAGAAGCTGATTGTTCTTCAGAGATCAGATTTTAATTATGAAGAAAATGACAGTTGTGATGAATGGAAAATGAAATAACTATCTTCTGTTTTGCATGTGGTATTCTAGGTGCCATTATTCTCACCATCCCTTGACAAAAGCTGGAATTGCTCTTTAAATGAAAGTCACTTAGACTTTGTATGACCAACGGACATACTGACAGTACGTTTCACAGACAAAAGGTATTTACAACACAACTCTGTCAGGTCCCTGTATACCCCTCTTTCCTTTAACAAGAAGCCACAGACTATTGCACTGAAGTACTGTTCATTAAATACCTACACAGTTATTTTTCCCAGTGAAAAACACAAAGTAAACATGCAGGACTATTCAGGCAGCACTTCTAACGAAATGTCTTCCACAGATCCAACAGACATCTAGAACGAGACAGGTCCAGCTACAGCATTCAAAAGCCAACATCTTGCACGCTTCCACACAAAAATCACATACTAACATGCTTCTCCCAGCCCCTGTTCTGGCTGACATCTTTTTCCCAGTAACTCAGAAATATTCCTTTCTGTATTGAAAACACTTCAATCCGTTTGATTGTATTATCTATCGATACTGTAAGTACAATTTTGACTACTTGTGCTTTTCTAGTTATTACTACAAACATACAAACACCACCAGCAACCATGCAAGAAGGCTGCCTTCTTCCTCTTCAAATGTTGGTATGCAGGTAAGTTATAGTGTCTGTAATTAAATACATACAGCAAGTAATTGTACTGAGACTGTCCGTGTATCCCCCCCTGCCCTTCCCACAGAGGAATTAAGCAAAGGAAAACGGAACCAAGGTTTGACGTAGTTGCTTCTAAGTACATCTGAGGCTACTAAATGCATAGCAAGTAGTTACTGTAAGTACTACATATTTACATGGCTTTTCTGACAGGTTATTCTATCTGAGGAAAGCATAATCCCAAACATTTAGCTAAACCAAAAAACGTCTGCACTAATTAGTTTGTACTGTAGACTGCAGTTAAAATTGTACACAACAAGGAAGTCTGTATTTAGAGGATTTAGAACTTTTAAAAAACACTTTTTTATCATCAAACTCTTGTACATTTAAATTTTAATTCTCTTCAGTAGCGCATAAACCTTGTATGTAACAGTATTACTTGTGCACCCTTCTGTGTTGTTCCACATACTCCTGAAGCTATCTGTAAGCCATTCCCCAACAGATTACAGCATTACTCTGTCTGTCCATCATATCTACTCTCTTAGATGTAAAGCAGAACAATGCACCACTTCTTAATAGTGTTTATGTGAGTGCATAATGGAGTTTGCAGAGGTATACCATAATGATTCTTGTCTGTAAGTGTTACTGCATCCCAAATTTACAATTTAATGGGAAAAATGACATACACAGCCCAAATGAGACAAAACCATTATACATACATATAGACACTACTTTGTCTTTTAAGAGCACCTCAAGATTCTCTAGAAATTCAAAGATGAGAATATTAATTAGAAGGTGTCCCTGCCCTCGGCAGGGGGGATTAGAACTAAATGACTTCAAGGTCCCTTCCAATCCAAACCATTCTATGATTAACTGCAAATGCCAGACATTCTCTCTATCAAAGTAACATCATCACCTTTATCACCTTTTCCATCTATCCCTCCCAAACAAGTGTATCCAGTCGTATTTGAAGCTGCAAGTGATTTATATTCAAAAGAGCCTACCAGTAAAATATTTCAGTTAGATTTTGTTTCTTTAACTTCCTGTCTTGGTTAATCCAAACTCACACTCCCCAGACTCTCTCACAAAATTAAAAAAATTCAAATCCTTCTCATTCAGTTTTAAACCTCTATATTTATCATGTTCCCTCACACTTTTTTTTCCCTTCTTTAAAATGATACTGTGAAAATACTTTGGGACTAGCCTGCAACATGGAAGACTTCCCTTTTAGAAGAACAATGAAAATGAATTACTGAATCCCTTACTACTCCACAACTGTAAAATGTCATCAGCAATTCTTATAAGATCACCAGCTGTTGAAAATGGCTTGACTTTCTGTAGTGACCTTTAACATTTAACTCTCTATTTTTACATCTGCTTAAACCAGATCATAATGAAAATGAGACTAACACTAAAAATTAACCCAGAAAAATTTAGATGTGTGTGTATGTGTATAGATGCCAATAAGCACTCACTTGTTCATAATACTCATTCAAGGCTTCCAGTGAATACTTCACTCTCTCTTCTTAAATTTTAATTAAATTTTAAAACCATGAGAAATTCTGTTACTCTTAGCCTATATGTGAATGTGATATTTAATGTATCTTTGTTTTTTAACAAATAATGTCATCAGGTACAGCATAGGATAAAGGTTGGTGGCACCTGGTCATAAACTTGATATGAAGGGCAACAGGATTAATGAAGGCTACAAATTAAAGGTAATGGAGGATGGATTGGTTATGTGCAAGGGCTGTTTGCAGCTAACATTATCCAGTCTTATAGGCCACCTTCAAAGAACACTGTGCTCCCTCCACATTCACAAAGCAATTGGGTTTCATAACTGGCATAGCTATGTTGTGCCTGTAGCTAAAGATTTGGTTCAGTTCAAGGCTGGAGACAATTATTACCTTGTCTTCACCGATGTGTTTGCTTGCTGAAAGTAAGTGAAACTTTGACAACCTTATTATGAATTTCCTGTAAGAAGGGAACAGATCTTGATGCCCAAAGAGGTCTCATGAAAGCAAACAATAAAAAGAGACTAGCACTCTGGCAATGCTTTATCTATCAGTTAAAGTCCTTCAAACTTCTCACATAGGAGGTGTAGAAAACAAAACCTTCACAAGGTGTCTTGAAAAATATTTGTCCTGTTCAAATGCTGTCTCTTTCTACAACAAAATATTACAAAGTGTATATGAGCTACTAGTTACCACATTGTATATGAGGATAAGGAAATAATATAATGCAAAGAAAATCTGAGCTCATTTTTATTGCATCCTCTTATTATTTGTATATACTCAAGGTATTTGCTGTATGTATGCCTATTGCTGAAACATATTGAGCATAAAAATCCCCTCTTACTTTTAATGGTATAGGAAGCTCTTCTCACAAAGTGAGTGATATCTTCCATATTAGACGACAGGTGTCAGAGAACAGAGGACATTTTGTCAATTACTGTTAACATTTTGTGGTGTCAGTTTGTGAACACCAAATGTGGCTCCACAAAAATGAGGTTTAACTCTTTAATGGGAAACTTTGGTACGAAACTTGACAAACCTAAGAAAGATAATGCTGCAGTCCAGAGCTGACAGAAGCAAATTATAGCTCTCAAAACAATATAACTCAAGGAATAAGTAAGTTATAGCTAATCAGTCAGTATCAAAACCCACCTAATGTAACAGAAAAAGATCTTCCTTTTCTACAGTCTTGTCTAGATAGTTCTAAAAGCTTTAAGCAAATACGCAGATGAAGCTTTGCAGCAAGAAAACATTCTACCTGCAAACCATCCCTGATCTATGGCCGCAAGGTAGAGAGATTATACAACAGGCTTTTCAATAATCAAAGGCAGATGTTAGATTAAACTTTTTGGTGTTAGCGATAGTCACTTTTGACTTTCCGTATAAGAAATTAAACAGAACACGCTGAATGTAAATAGAATTAAACCAACAATTAAATATCATTTACCAACAATTAGCAAAATCCTAACTCCTTTTCTGAACAAAGAAAAAAAATACAATTTTATTTAATGTTGATATTACAAATATATTCTGTTTAATTACTTTATCACCTTCATTAAATAAATTATAAATATTTTTATACCTCTATAATGTGGAGAAGGCACATAATATATTCCTCATACTTAAAAGCTAGAAGTAAAATGATTTGTTTCCAGTTCTTTCACATTTTACTGCCTTTCTTACATTGCATCCTCATTTTAAATTATGGCAAATTTTGTTCTACAAAAACTTAGACCTACCCATTCTTGAATTAACCTATGTTGCCAGCCTGTTGGGAGTCATTTTGTTTGAACATCTGGACCAACCACATGTTTTCTACTGCAAATAAATCATCATTTATGAGTTATGAGTATTAACAGAGGGTCGATGAAGATTGGACTGCATATGTTTAGTGCATTATAAGAAAATATTACATAAAAGTTGTGTTTGGAAAGTTTATGGAATACGCTGAAAATGAGATGTTTATCTGGGTCTGTAGCAAGGTAGTTTATAGTTTCATAGTTCAACTGGGTCTGCATTTATTAAAAGTTTAACTCTTATTACAGTGCCATCTGTATATAATCAACATTTAGTTATTATTTAACACCTCAATTTACCATCAACAACAAAAAAAAAAGATGATGCATATCTGATTAAGGAGTCTTTTGGTAACTTTATTCTACAAATTAAAGACAGCGTGAATCTTTCTTTAGTGGGTAAGTGTGATCCCAAGAGAACCTTCAGGCATCCTGGAATCTGTAAGGGACTCCAGTGTTTTGTCCTCACGTCCATCCCTGAAGTACCATTTCTATATGAGAGACTGGAAATGGTTGCTGTGGAAATCCACTACTCTGATTTTATTATACCTGAATATTCAGACTTACATTCGGTAATACAAAGGAGTCCTTTCTTTTTGTCAGCCTTTCTATAGGAACCCTATAGCTTTTACGTACAATATACATATCTGGCAACAGCAACTAGTTAATTGGGAGGCTACCAGATTTTCAAAGCAACTGTAATGTAAGTAACACTTCCCTGCACAGAATAAAGGAAAACAAAGACAGTTAATTTTAAAATCAAATCAATCTCAATCCAGTTGGTGGCCGGTGACAAGCAGTGTTCCTCAGGGCTCAGTACTGGGGCCAGCCTCGTTTAATGTCTTTATCAATGACCTCGATGAAGGGATTGAGTGCACCCTCACTAAGTTTGCAGATGACACCAAGTTGGGTGGGAGTGTTGATCTGCTGGAAGGCAGGAAGGCTCTGCAGAGGGATCTGGACAGGCTGGATCGATGGGCTGAGACCAATTGTATGAGGTTTAACAAGGCCAAGTGCCGGGTCCTGCACTTTGGTCACAACAACCCNTTTGTTTGTTTTGTTTTGGGATTTTTTTTGGGGGGAGGGGGATAGGTTGGGGAGGGGAGGGGTTGATGGTTGGACTGGATGATCTCAGAGGTCTTTTCCAACCTTAGCAATTCTATTCTATGATTCTAAAATCTTTTTTCTAAAATGTCACAAATACAGAGACAATGATGAACAATAACATACAGCTTTATCTAACATTGGTCTTAAAGGCAGATGGCAGGCAAGTAAACTGGAAGACTACATGAGGAAAGAAGTTCTGTAAGTACCTATGCAACCTGGACACTTCTCTCCATCTCCTTGCATTCCCAAACTGAAGTGAAGCTTTTCTATCACGCAGCAATGAGTTTTCCCTTAATCTTTTTTATACCTTACTCATTGCTATCACATCTACACACTGAACAATTTTAGTTCTTTCTTCAGTTTAGCCAAAAAAATATAAGCCAGGATGGACTGAAACTTCTGCAAAAAATTTTACAGGATTTCATTGGTGTAAAAGGATTATGGCTTCAATGCTCTACTTATTAGGAACCATAACTGTAATACTGGTCTAAATCTTATGTAACAGTCTGTACTGCAAGTTTTATTTCATAATATTAGCGGGGAGGTTTCAAGTCTCAACTCCTTGAAGCCTGTGATGACATGAAAAGGCCAGTTTTGTAAATAAAAAAAACCCAAGCAAATATTCGTGGTTGTAGCAGTTATAGAGAAATACTTGAAAGCATGTCTTGAGTTTGGGTTAAACAACCAAACCACAAAAGACATGGAGAACCATCCCAAATTAATTATTTTGAAATAAAAATCTTCTGAGTACCAAGCCAGACTCTTGATTTTCATGTGGCTGACTAATGCTTTTTTTTATATCCTCACACTGATTATGTCCAATACATATCACAACACTCACTGCACCTACATTTTTAGGGCTATTAGAGGGTGTGGAATGAATACTTAATGTATGCATCGTGTACTGTATAGATCCACCTTGTTGACTGGATAATAAAAGTCAATTAGAATAACATTAGAATAACATTGTAAGTTCAATTAGAATAACAGTGAATGCAAAAGCCAACACATTCCATCTCCTTGCTTAGTAAATTGTTTGAATGCCAAGAGGGTTTCTACCGTAAAGTTATACAAAGAGAACGAGGACACCAATTGTGAATATCAAGTGACATAGTCATCTTTTGATTGATAATCTAAACATAGGCAATAATTGGAATATAGGTACTGAAAACACTGCCACTGAATACAGTTTCCAGAGACTATTTAAGTTGCAGTTTCTGAATCTAAGGCCACACTAGAGCTAGAATGGATAACCCTATCCTTTTTGAGCTCCTGACCATGCGACCCTGTCCCTGCTTGTCTTGCATCTGCACAAGGCATGTGCAGACTCATAAGGAGCCAGGTAAGCTTCTTCCTGTTAGATTAATATTCAGCTAGATCTCTGAGCTGATCCAAATTCCTATATTGTCACAGTATTGCTGGTGCTGACACGGAAAACATGGAGGGAACATACTGGAGTGGAACAATACCGGGGAGGCAAGGTTCACCCACTTCAGCAGCAGCTCACACTGAAATCTGTATAAGCTAGTCACAGGAAAAAACTCTCTCCAGGCCCTCTCTAATGTTAAAAGGATCTTACCTGCTAATCAGGAAATGCACCTTGTATCCATTTTGAGGTTTTTATTGAACATAGCTTTTCAAGCCAAATTCAGAAATTACTTTGAATTAGCATGAACCACTGTACTTTTCAACTTTTTCCATCCACTTCAATACCTGTTATTCACTATGGGCACTGTCAGACAGCTGCCATGAGACACACTGTTCTCACGGCAACTTACCTCAGTAAAGGAATGTCTTACCCATTTCACCATCCCAGAATGCCATCGTGAGAAGCCTGCAGCCAAAACTGCAATTTTAACCTCACTCTAACACTTAGAATGTTTTTGATAAGAACTAGTCTAGAGAGCAGATATGTACTGAAGGAGGACCTAGGTGTGTTGAAAATTTGAATCTGCATCAACTACAGCATTTTTAATCCTGACCCAAGCTCTTTAGACCAAGTACTTTCTTCACAAGTCTGCAGACATACATCTAGCACTACTACTTTATTTGACTGCTTAAAGCTAGATGTCTAATCTAAGCTTATGATCTAGGCTAGTTATCTAGGCTCTCTCTAGTCATTGGAGAAAGAAGGAAACTTCTTGAGTCTGTTCATACCATGTATCTTAGACTCCTGTTGCTAAATTGCTTTTAGAGGTGCATGCCTCTCTCTGTTGTCTAAAGAGAAGAAACTACAGGGCCAGCTTAGAATAATAACCTTGCTAAAGGTGAGTGAGATAAATACCATCCTTCATGTCTAAATTGAGCCATTACATTCCAAAACATCAAAATACTGGAAACAAGAAGGCAATTCCAAGAAGACTGTAAATAAAATATACTGCAGAAGAGAAAAAATTAGGTGTAAGCTGCAAGTTTAGACTTTCCTGAATTTGATGCTTCAGGCAAACCATATCCACCTTTTTTTCAAGGAAGTACATTGTCTTTATAAAAGGAATTATCAGTGTTGGCAAGTGCACTAGAGTTTGCCCTTTCCTAGATTTTGGTATCAGTTACACTTGAAGGTGCTGAATGATTCCATTCTGTGAAATATATCTCAGTTAATTAAAAGGTTGTATTTTTCTTCAAGAAGGAATATAATTCATGATGAAATAGGAGATTAATGCTTTCTAAGTCAGAAATCCCTTGGGTGAAAGTAAAATAGGTTTTGGAATAGACTTGCTTTCCAATCAACCTCATTGTTTAAATATTCCTGAAAGGTTTCAGACTTGAACTGAGGGAGTGCAAATGAAGGCATGGAGCTTTTATTATTTTCCTTTGTCTAACTTAGAAACAATAGAACAGGTAAACACATGGGATTGTACATCCAGAGAATGAGTTACAATTCTCCAAAGACCACACAGTACCAGGCAAAGTGCCTGCAACACCACAGCATAACAGAGAAAAGTGAGCTTTTAGAATGGTTTGTATATTGTAGAAACATGAGGTGAGGAAACCCATATATTTACTATCACACTGAAGAGCCTGTATTAGAAATACCAAGGGCTTCTTAACTTGCAATTTTACGTATACATGAACTACTTATTTGGTAAGCAAGTAAACAAATGTTTTTTTTCTGTATAAATGCATTCAGCTGGAAAAGCCTCCAAACGTGTTGTATGGGAAAAAACATATTTTCAAGCTGTTCAGTGCAAACATTAAAGTGACAGGAATTAATAAGTGTCAGTTCACTAACAATGGACTAGTGCGCCACAGCACTTTGAAAAATGCCAGTGACAAATACTGTAATATAACTCCTGGAGGTGGGATGAAGGTGCTAAGGGAGAGGAATGTGCATTTCCTCAGAGGCTAAACCAGTAGGCATTATTCCTACTGCGATGGGACAAGACAAGGGAAAGCAAAAAAATTCTCATTCTCTGTTACACAAAAGGGCCTTCTGGGCTGGTGCAGGGCTGACAAAAGTTCTCTGAACAGCTCATTTCTCCACTCTAGGCACAGAGAACCTCTTGAAGACATATGGTGCTCAGTTTTTGCTCATGAGAGACCACAGAGGGGAATGACAAAAATGGAGGTTGGTACAAGCAACAGTCCCCTGTATGGTTCCATAAAATGTTGGGCCAAATAGTAACTTGGCATAAGCTGTCACTGTTCTGGTGTCTTCTAATTACAGAGAGGAGTGCTTTATAGTAGATAAGCATTTCCCTCAGACATTGCAAGTATGATTTATGCCATGTCTTTATTATGACTTCTGCTGGCCAAGCTCTGTCCATCAGGGTGCTGAGGAGACATGCTCCAGGACTAAACAAGGACCAGAAACTTCTCCTGCAGGTGCAGTTACACAGCAAACTGGAATTTCCAACAGACTGGTTTGATTCTCTTCTAGGACATCATTTTACTATAATGATACATGGCACAGCCTTCCTGTATCACTGCATTCATTCTGGGACCACCTTCTGGGAGCACATAAAAGTCCTGAGATTGTTAGAGCTGTGCTAAGGTGCCTTCAAGCTTTCCCAGCTTCTCTTTTATCAATTTCCTAAGGAAAGAAAGTTGCTTAGAATAGGACTCAAAGTCTTATGAAGTTCTATGTAAACCTATTTATTGGTTGCCATCCTGAGCTCTTCATTTAGTCCCTACTCTCTTCAACCACAAATATCCTTGCTAGACCGTAGTTCACACAGCCCTGTACTGCACAGCAATGTAGACAGCACTAGCATCCCTGTAGAAACCATGCAGACAGCATTAGCATCCCAATATGTATATTGTTTGCTCTCCAAAAGCCAAATCCTCAACAAGAGTTTCTCCTTCAATGTCACTGGAAATACACTGATTTATTTCACTTAAGGGATCTAATTCAAGATTTTATTGGCTCTACCCAAAGCTGTCACCTGCCCAGAGGTCTAAAAGTGTGAGAAACAACTATCATGCACTTTCAAACTTTTTATACTTTAACTAATCCCTTTCCCGCTCCCACCCTCCTACTTTGGGACAAGTAAAAAGTCGGAGCCTGAGATTTTAGACAATAACTTAATTGCAAACTGTAGCAGATCTTTCATTTATTTTGAGTTACTTGTATTTAACTTTTAACATTTCTCCAAGAAGTGCATAGCTGCTATTTTCTCCCTACAGAACACCACCACATTTTGAAAAGTCATGTGAAAAAGTTCTAGAGAAAGTCTTTGGCTTCTTACAGACCTGGAAACTCATGCTATTTCATGTAAAAGCTTATTTTCTACACAGAGTATCCACATCTTCTCAGAAATAAAATAACCCAAATGAAAAAAAGTTATAAAAGTCCAGACAACCAATGAAATTAGTCCATTTTTAAATTCCTCACATTCTTCCAGTAAGTCACTACTGGATTCAACCCAAGACCACAGGCACTGTGAGAGTGGTCTGAGTTCCACTTTGATTAGCAGTAATATGAAAAAAATTAAAATAAAAACTACAGAAAATGTCATCAAAGTTTCTTATTCTGTTAGCACTGAATATCTTGTGTATATAAAATAATTACATGGGAACAACTCTATAGTAAAAGACTGCTAACAGGTGAAACGGAAAATAAGAAAGTTACAGGTCAGCAGCAAGTATTTGAGAAAAGTCTTATTTATGCACTTACTAGAATAAGTATGCTTAAATTTAATGTTCAGTGTCACTAGAGTAGTTTTTATTATCCATCCTCTTCTAGTTTTCTTAGTTCTCTCCTCTCATCCTATAACAGTGATTCATTTGGACTATTTTTTATGTTAAGGACGAAGAGTTCCAGAAATGATATATGACACACAAGATTAGACTCAGCCAGTGCCTAAAAAAATTGTCATCTTATAAACTTCATAAAGATGAAACCTTTGCCAATATATTTTTCTCAATTACTCTGTGTCTCCAACTACTAGGGAGTGTCAAGATTTCAGAGAAGACTGGTTCTGACTCTGTGCCCAAAAAAGTGCTTTGTTATTATTTGACCAGCTAAATATCAGCAGTGTTGTTATTTACACAATACTGAATTGCAACCAAGTCATGTTTTGTTTCACATAGTTGGGCACAGACTATATTTGTAATATTATCATCATATTACTTTCCTTACTTTTACTGAATTGCATATTAATGGAACAACTCACTTGGCAAAAA
>VZTL01075145.1:0-18351 GCA_013400535.1 Scopus umbretta
AATTAGCCATAGACACCTGGTCAGAAAAAACATTCTGTAGCAATTAAAACAAAGTAGCAGGCAGGTCAAGAAAAGTTAACACAAATCAGGCGTGAGAAGCCTTAGTTGTGAGGCTTTGCAAACTCAGCACGAAGTCTGTGCTTTGTTACTGGCCATGGCAATACTGCAGGGCTGTATACTGCAGGGCTAACGAGTTACAGTTATGAAGCTTGTCTAAGTTCACCATTTCAGACCTGATTTTGTTTAAAATACATGAACGTGTTTTACCCTGCAAAAAATGAGTTGCAGAAAGAAGCATTGGGTTCTTGCATTTTGAAGTGACCTACTGGCATTTGTTTTCACCTCTAGGTACACATCTCAGTTTATATTTCAGATCAGACTATTTTACTCCTGAACATTTTGCAACTAATAAATGATTTCTGCCAGAAAAAAAATATATTTTTTTTCCATAAAACTTCAGCACTCTGAAGAACTCTCCAAAGTATAACAAAAGTTTATAATGGTTATTGCATACTCAATGTATGCCTGTAACACAGAGATTATTTGGAAGTAATCTTTTATGTAATGTGGAACAGCATGGTGGTAATACAACAGGGACATTTATTGCCAAATATTTCAATTAATGAGCCTTGCTGTAAGAAATTTCTCAATAGTTCCCAGATTGTTTCATTAATAATGGAGGCACTGTGCAGTGTGTTATAGATAATGCCATCAGTTTCTCAGGTTAACATCTAAAAAGTGATATTTAATGTCAGCCTTTACTTTTGTATTTTTGAAACAGGAGTATATTCACATGTATTTGTCAATACTTACCATGAAAAATGCTTTTTCAGGTAGGAATAATTAATTGGAATATGTTTTTACAGTGAACACAAGGGGATGACAACTTCAACTGGATGTTTGGTTACTTAGGCAGTTCAAACTGAACAAAGGTGTTAGCAATCAGAATCTGATTTTTATTTAAGGCATTCCTTAGCTTTAAATTACAGTGACATTTTTCAACATTGTATGCAAATCGTTTTGGTTCTTTTTTTTTAAAATTAAGATAAATACCTCATAATTCTGTAGACTTATGAACCACAGTTATATACAGTTATTAATAAACATTACCTAAATAAAGCATGAGAAAATAGAAATGTTGTCTATTTTAGGGGGATACATCTCTGTATGATTCCGAATGGATTAAAACATTTATATCTGAATCTTTCTTTAGTCTTTCTAGATTTCTAGTTAAGAAAAAAGAAAAAAAGACTAGAAAGAGGAACAGAAGACTCTGACCACCACCCACCCCACCCCCCCACCCCACTTTATAAAGATTATAAAGCATTCTAAACATTCCTACCAAAATCTCTAAGCTTGTGGCTTCCTAATTATTCCTCTGGTATTTTCATTACTCTTTATAAGAGTAGCCTTCATTAGTATTAATCTAAGTATACTAAAAGTAACTATATAATATAATATTACATTGTAAAACCCAGCTATCTTCTTGAATATTGCTGTCTTCTAAATATGAAATATGAAAATTATATGAATATATTTAAATATATGAAAGTAAAAACTCTTGCTCAGCTAGCAGAAATGTGTAAGTATTATTTATTAAGTATTATTTATTCACTGAATATCACCCATGTTTTATTCTTATAGCTGTTACCATTTCCAACACAGTAGTAAAATTATGGATTAAATAGTATGTGCATTGCATTTGCTGCTTTTCTGTTCTATACATTACCCACAAATATATCTCATTCCATTTAGAATTAGGATGTTATGCCACTTCTGGTTTTTGCGCTCTGAGGAAATGAAGCAATTTGGACTTTTATAAGCACTAATAAAAAAAAAATTAAGTGCTGAATGATTTTGGTAATCATATTTGGTGTTTACAAGTTGTTATAAAGACAGAGTGTTTAGGAGTTGGTCGATGTTATCACTCTTCATAAGCCATCTGGAATGTATTCTATTTCTTATTTAAACTATTTGACATACACACAGGAAAACATGCCTTGGGCAGCTATGAAAGTTTGCTTTGCTGTAGCTCTTTAGACAGGCTTATTTTCAATGAGTAGACATTAGTTTAAACATGGCCAAACCCAGAGCTATCCTATAATGCTCTGTAAGTTTTAGAGGATGAGAAAAAAGAACATAAACTAAGTCTTGCTTTGAACTAGATCTGCTTTTGATCCTTTCATCTATGTTCACCAACATATTTTATTTCACTCTGATTTTCCACACTTCTAATGCTAAAACTAAGAAGTAGAGTTTTAAGTGTGTCAAATTTGCATGGACAGCAAGAATAATTTTCAGGTTTCCCCATTAAGCTTAATGAAATGAATGTTATCCACAAACCATAGATTAAAAATTACATATGCTTGATGACATAACTACAATATATGTCTAACTTTTATTTAAGTCAATGAGAAGAAAATGTGATCCAGTCTGTAAAAAATAGTTTTAAACTTGTACCAGTGTTAAACCCTAAATAAGCAGTTGGCCCATATATTCACCTCATGTAAATAAAGATGTTACTAGAGATTCATACATTCACACTATGCTGAGGAATCACCTCTGTGTTCTTAGCTTATTTTCATTGTTATGTGTGAGGAGCTGAAATCCTCTGCTTTTTTCAATGCAGACAGGAGCCAAATGAACACTTGTGGACTACTAATTCCATTTGTTTTGGTGTTATATAGGACTGTGTAGAATGTGTCTTGTAGTTTCAAAAATTCTTAATCGGCCTATAAAGATTGAGCCATTTACTTTCATTGAGTGTTCCACTATTTGGTCTTTGAAGATCAAACATCAACTTTAATCTATATACTTTATCTTCTGTAAACCTGTGGTGATAAAAATGCAATTACAGAAGAATTATCCTACAAGTCATAGGGAAATCCATATTTAAAATTTGTATATGACTTTCTGAAGCAGCATTTGTGTTTGGATAATCTAAGACATACCCTGTGTTTGGCTAATCTAGGATATGCCCACATTCAGAAAACATGCGGTCGTGCAGTGCAAAGGCCATGTAAAAGATGAAGTAGCTGTACTTGAGTTTATAATGATTCAGTACTGCACGTATGAAAACACACACACACACAGAGTTCTTGAAAAGACTGACTTATTTAACCCAATTATATAGTAAAAGATAATACATTACATATGATGCTTATTTGCAGGAGCAAAATGTGATGAATGGCAAATGAAAAGGCAGACCTCTTTGTGTATTGGAGAAAAGGGAGGACCTGCTGTTGGTAAGTAGTGGTTCTGATTTGGTGGGGTATTATTAGCCAGGGAGACAATGCTGAATCAGTTCCTTTCCATTCTTTTGTTCTTATTCTTGTAGGGAACAATCTTGTTACTATCTATGTATATTTACCATATACAGGATGTTTTCCTTATGCCAGATTCGTGTTCTCTATTCTCTCTGTTATTGGTTCTACTGAGATGTTAAGGTTACTTTCCTTAACTGACCATGATTTGTATTTCTACTCTGGGGGCTCTGATATCATCCTGTGGTTGTATTTCCAGGAGTTTGTGCCACAGTATCCACTAACAAGAAGCTCCTGGCTAGTTTTCAAAGGTAAAAACAACTACCTCACTTCTAGGATATTTCTCTAGGTACTTGCAGAAAAAATTGGACTATAAGGTGAAGTAACAAACCCCAGATCAAAAGAAGTAGGTAATTTTCTCGCTATATTCTCCTTTTTCATCCCTCATTAAGTAACTTCAGCATCATCTAAGGTTGCTTCAGAAACTGATACATTACCACAACAGTTTACATACAAACCACAGTTTCAGCTAGCCATGGAGGAAAATAACCAATTTCTCTATAAGTTCTTTTCAGTGGACATGAGTTCGGTGAGATTAATCTTGAACTCTGAATTATGACTGTAGGCCAATATAATGTTTAATTTTATGTGCCATTGTTCCCCACTCTGTACTGAATAGCTTGTGCAATTTTAATTTCTGCACAGCAAGCATATTAAGGTAACTTTTATACAGGTAAGTTTACAGAAATCTACGTTTTACAGAAGGTAGTACTTCTGAACTTAGTATAAAGATATTATTGAACAAATGGGGAAAATAAGTGATAAAATTTATCTCGGAGGTCATTTAAAGTGAGTTATGTCTGTATGGAAAAGCATAAGAACTAATGTATGCCTCTAAGGAAAAAAAGTATCTCTCTTCTGCTACCACAAAATCAATTGTAAAGAAACATCTGGCTTTAAGACTAAATTAAAGAGCTAAGGAGGTTTGGTCTTATGTACTATTGTCATTTTATGATGACATATTATGTAAGATGTCTTCATACATGTCCACATTTAAAATGTATAAATATATATGGATGGTTTACAGTTGAAGTCTACGGAGTTGATAAATTATCCATCTTTGAAAGAAGCAGAGCACATCCTACATCAGCTTGGAGAATATAATTCTGTCTTCAAACACAACAACAACAAAAACCAAAGAATAAATTGCAGAACACAGCTCAGTCCAGAATAAGAAAGCAGTAATTGACTGCTCTGTTGCCAGAGGCAGCTTGGTTTGTTTCTGATAATAAACTAGTGTGGATAATACGGCAGTGTCAAGGGTAATTTTCACAATGTGAAAATCCTTCTTCATCTGATATTAAAGTCTTCACCAAAGGCCCTGAAGTGAAATTAATTCCCATTTTGTGATCAGCATTTAATAATTCTTTAAACAGATGAGGGAGATTTTGCTCCTATACAAAGGGCAAGCACAGAGGTTATACAATACTTCAGTAGTGAGTCGGACAGAGATTTTTAGATCATATTCAATTGATACACAGGAATAGTTCTACATGACAGCCACATAAACAAACATGTCTCAAACAGATGGAAGGAAACACAAGATTTGAGTAACTGGTTTAATTAGACCAAAATTATTCTAAGAATAACAACTCTTGGGATTATTTTAGCAATAACTTACTACTGAGGACATCCCTTCCCTTTGTATTTACTGCCACCTAATAAGAAGTGACCATACTGCCCTTCCTGTATGTTTCTTTTGTGTTCCTGGTCCCATGCAGACCCATATGACTTCTTGTGCCACCCTCAGCTGCAGTCTCCCTGTGTCATGTGGCTGACTGGAACTATGTATGGAAGTATCCTTCCTCCATGAGCTATGACTGTTATGTGTTGGATTGTTCCCTTCCATTATGTAGCCTAAATCTGCGGCCCATCCTGTAACTGAGCACAGAAGGGGTTACATGTATTGACAGGCCTCTGATTTTAAAGGCTTTATTCCCCACATGGCAAACGCATCTATGGATGTTGAATTCAGCTCCTGATTACAGGCACCTAAACTTAGGTAACTAAATGCATGTAAATTCATGGGAATTGGGTATCTAAGTTCTATGTGAACCAGATATCTAAGTTTCTACTAGACATTTAGGGCTGTTTCAGTGAGCAGGGTTTGAGTCTGACTGCCAACAGTGTTCAGCATATAGATATTAGTTAACCCTACAGAATAAGGTAGTTCCTTAGTTACAAGAATAGAGGACTACCTTGAGTTGAAATGACCTGTCACTCAAAAAATTTGCAGGCTCTCAAGAGTTTGCAGAGAGGCAGACTGTGAGCCCCAGAGATGGTGACAGCCAGGTGTTAGGAGCTGCATGACTCTGTAGAAGCCAGTCAGGAACTGGCTATTTTCTGCTCCAGCTTGACCCTTGCAGTGCCCGGGGTCACTCATGGAAAGACTTGCCTCACAGGGAGACACACTTCAGGGCTGTGTGAAAGACTCCAGCAGTGTGTGAGAAGAATGAACTGGAGAGATGCCCAGGGGACCCTCAGACTTGTGGGGTCTACTGGTAGATACTAGATACCATTTCAGATTCCTAGGGCATCCCAGCTCATTTCCAGCTGCTAGTCCAGAAGGTATGTTGTTTTCCCATAGTTTGTTTTCTCTGTTAGACCTATGCAGACATTTGGATATCCTAAGATTTCATAGGGAGTTTGAAGCCTCTGTATGGAGAGACAGGAATCTTCAGAAGATGTGTCCTTCAGTAGAGCCACCTGGAAGTCATGTAGGCCACCTCAGGAAATATCAAGTGGCACTGTGCACCTATGTGCAGGCAACAAAACTGGATTTTTGTTAAGGGATGTTATAAATGGCCAATGCCTCCAACAGCTCTGGGCCTGGGGATTCCTCCTATTCAGTTGTTGGAGCCCAGCTCAGTACCTGGGGACCCAGGGACATCCAGTAGCGCCAGGTTGAGAGGTGCTGCTGCTGCCTTCCTGTTTGCAGGTTCAACCAGTAGTGAAGCTGCACACATATCTCAGAAATGCACAGGTGCGCACACAAACGTGTATACGCATAGAGGACACTGACACAGCCAGTTGCACAGCCTGCCACAGATGAGGTGCTGCCTTCAACAGCACCTCCACACAGGACTTGCATCAGACACAAGCCCAGCCAGCCACGTTCCCTTCTCCTCTTGAGCTGGCAGAGGCAGGAGGTCACTAGTGTGGCACACACAACATTCTCCAGGTTCACAAGCACATGCACATTCATGGATCCTTTGAGTACCAGCATGGCTCTCCTGCTGCCTGGCACACTTGCCCAGATCCTGGTTCCTCTTACGTGCCTCACAGGTCTCCAGTTCGCCGATTGATCCAGTTGGGTGCTCACTGCAAATACACAGCATTCACACATTCATCCCATGGGCATCTGATACTTGTGAGTCTCCCTGAACATCAGCACAGATATTCTGCTTACCTGATTCCCCTAGCCTGGACCCAAGGCCCTCATGCTCACCAGCACATTAAGCTTGAAGTTAGCCTGTGAATACACCTGTACACCCCACGCACACCCAGTCTGGGGAAGATACAGACACTTGCCCCCAGCAGCCAGCATCAGGCACATGGGCTGTGACCCACAGTCCTGCTCCAGCTGCCAGTGCTGAACACCTCACTCACCCTGGTCCCCCCAGTAGCTGTTTTTTGGGACACATACCTTTCCCATACCAGTGGCAGGAGATTAAAGACCCCAATCTTTCTAGCAGCTGACACTGAGATCCCACTGGCTCCAGTAACTGGCACCCAGTCCACTCAGGCTGCTCCCCCCAGCAGCTGGTGCTTAGTCCTTGCAGCACACATACACATGGGATAGAGTGAGACTACAGAGAGAGAAAGAGTTAAGAAAAAATTTAATAAGTAAACAGAACAGACTAAGGTGATCAGGCACAGGGCTCAGATGGACAAACATGCAGACTGGTCCTGTTTTCAATAGGACTGACTTCTTTTATACCCTTTTCTGTCTTTTCCCCACTTTGTTTCTCCCTGATCACCTTCCCCTAAATGTTCCTTCATAAATTTTTCAGTCTCGCACACATACGCCTCCATCAAATATCCCAAATCTTCCTGTTCCTCTTCTTTCCCCCTTCTTATCTTTCCCCCTTCTTATGAGTCACAAAATCCAGGTGGGCCTCTCCAGATCTGTGCTTGGAGATTCTTAATGGCCCATCAATCAGCAAATGGAAACTTTAGGTCTTTCCATCATCTCTGCTAGCTCTTGTCCACCAGGCTTGTGTCTCTGTGTGTTCTTTTTTATCACTTCCCTTTTTACATACTATCCCCTTTACAGTTAAAAGGTTATCTGACCAGATAACCTTAATGAAGAAGATACTCTTACCTTCCACAAACCCTTACACATCCCACTTCATATATGTGGTGGGTTGACACTGACCACCAAAGCCACTCTAATACTTCTCTCCTTAGCTGGACAGGGGAGAGAAAAGAGAACAAAAAGCTTGTGGGTTGATATAAGGACAGGGAGAGATCATTCACCAATTACCACCACAGGAAAAACAGACTCGACTTGGGGAAATAATTTTAATTTATTTTCATTCAAATCAGAGTACGATAGTGAGAAATAATCCAGATCTTAAAACACCTTCCCCCCACCCCTCCCTTCTTCCCAGGCTCAATTTCACTCCCAGTTTTCTCTACCTCCTCCCCCAAGCAGTGCAGGTGGATGGGTAATGGGGGCTGTAGGATACTCTCTGCTCTAGTGCCTGGAGCACCTCCTCCCCCTCCTTCTTCACTGACCTTGGTGTCTGCAGAGTTGTTCCTCTCATATATTCTCATTCCTCTCTTCTGGCTGCAGTTTGTGCTGGGTTGTTTTTTTCATCTCTTCTTAAATATGTTATCACAGAGGTGCTACCACCATTGCTGATTGGCTCAGCCTTGGCCAGCGGTGGGTCTGCTTGGAGCTGGCTGGCAATTGGCTCTGTTGGACATAGGGGAAGCTTCTGGCAGCTTCTCACTGAAGCCACCCCTGTAGCCCCCTCACTCCCAAAACTTTGCCATGCAAACCCAATACACTTTTATTCTAATCAAAAGTGTATCTGCATAGCCCAGATTGTCAATTCTAATTCTTTATTCATTAAGCCAGTTGTTCACAGGGGGAAATGTTCTCTTATTGTAGGTAATGTGTAGTTACTGACATGACTTTCCCTCACTCATGCGTAGCAATTACCTGCTATATATTTAAACTCCTCCCCTTCCCCAAAGAAAAAGGACAAATGTGTTTCATTTAAAATCTTGTTATGGGCATAAGGGAACATAATATACATGTAGAGTCAAACATATATTGTTAATGTCATTACAAATCTCAACAATGTCATTGAAATATAATAATTACCATTAATCCAGTTGCAATAATAGTAGCACAGTTCAAATTAATACAGAAACATCTCATTAATTATACCTTAAACTTTTTACACAAGAAAAGTGACTAATGTCAACCCTTCTTCTCTGGTGTTATGCATCCCTGCTTGTGTCCCTGGGGTCCCCCAACCCATGGGAATGGTCTCCCTCAGCCTCAGTGTGGTGGGTGTTGCAGTGAGGGCCTGCCATGCCCTGTGACACAAAGAGCTATAGTTTTTCACACAGGGAGCATAGAGGACAATAGCAGTGATCTGCACTACATCTTCCTGAGTCCTGCTGTGTTTTCTCAGCTTATGATCCATAACTGTTGCTGGTAACTAGACCAGAACAATAACTCCTTCCTACTGCTTGACAAATTTGTTTGGTAGAGGTAAGATGGAACTACTCTATTTTTGCTCGTAGTTAAAAGCTAGGCTTAAAGCACAAGATAATTTAATGATTCCTTGGTTTCTTAATTTTGATTATGTTACAGTACTAAAAAGAAACATTTTCCTTCTTTTCCAATTTATTTTATTTGAAATACTTTTTATAAATGTTTTATCCCTGAAAATATTTTAATTTGAAAGTTCTTTTAGTACCCTTTTTATGTTGTACATGTGCCTCAGTAAAGGTTCAGGCTGGTGTTTGTCAAACACAGAGGCCTCACTTCTCTGTAAATAGTCCCAAGTTTGATACAGTCTTAGTTTGCAAATATTCATTTCTGTCTCTTTTTTTTTTTCTGCACCATACTCCTTTGTCTCTATAAATAGTGTATTGGGCATACAGTATAATGAATGGCAAACCTCTTATCTTATTTATTTGAAACTTCCTTCTGTGTATTGAGTCAAAAGATAACAGACTGATGCCTAAAACTGAGAGATCATTGCATTTTCTTTGAGTACTGAAGTATTGTAGTTGTGTTGATATTTCATTTCAATTGCTGGCCATGTTTTTCTCACCACATCTACTTGTTTAAGAAACACAAGATAATTAGAAAGATAATGTTAATGAAAAAAATAGCTATCAGCTTATTAAACAGGTACTTTAAGTACATTTCCTTTGCACTGCATAGGCTATACCATTATTCTCTTTTCATAGGCAGCATAAATAGATATTGATTTATAGAATACACTCCGTGCTTTACGTTTTAGCTTCCAGATCCCTCTTTCTATCACCCTTCCTTTGTGCTATTGCTGTAATTGAGATCATCAAGGATAATGAACCAGTAAATCCTAGCCTGGAGAAGCAGGGCTGCTTCTAACCATACTGTTTAATTCTGAAACATGCTTATAAAGCATCAATACCAATGTTAATAGTACTGGATAAATGTTATCAAGGCAAAGGCTGAAAATTTTGTGCCAATAAGTAGATTTAATTACAATTTAAACATAACAGAAATACACTTCTCCAAGATCAGTCAATGTAATCTGACAGTGCTATTAAAGATATTTTTAACAAAACCATTTCTTAGCAGACAAGGATTATAAGTCTTTATATTAATCATCTTATGAAATTTCTAATGGTAACTGCAAGAAACATGAGAAGATTCATGGGAAAAGATATAGGAAAAACATGTCTTGTACTTATCAAAACCCATGGAGATAAGAAACAGACACATTTCAATATAAATGAGTCATAAAGGAACTATTTCAATAACTATGTTCATTCCCCAGAAACAAATGCCTTCATATGGTGAGCTGATAATGTTTTACAGGCATTCACAATGGATAAATAATTTTGAATTCTAAACCTGTACCCAATAGTAGCTCTGACAAGATAGATTGTTTCAGTTATTCATGAATTTATAAACAAGGTTTTTGTGAATTCTAGTTTGAAAAATTAAGGCTTTTGCAAGATTAATCACACTCACGCAATTCAGTCTTGGATACTTTTTGTTAAAAGGTAAATAAAAAAATTCTCAAGTTTAGCCTTAATGGTTTTGCCCACATTTTACAATATAACAAAAAAAAAAAAAAACACGACAGACAAAGAGGGTGATGAAGTATTCTATAAGAAGCTGGCAAAAGTCTCACAATTGCTAGCCCTTGTTCTCGTGGGGAACTTCAACCTACCAGATGTCTGCTGGAAATACCACACAGCAGAGAGGAAACAGTCTAGGAGGTTCCTGGAGTGTGTGGAAGATAACTTCAATGTGACACCCATCTACAAGAAGGGCCGGAAGGAGTATCCAGGGAACTGCAGGCCTGTCAGGCTTACCTCAGTGCCGGGGAAGATTATGGAGTAGTTCATCTTGAATGCACTCAACAGGCATGTNAAGAACGACATCGAGGTGCTGGAGCGTGTCCAGAGAAGAGCAACGTAGCTGGTGAAGGGTCTGGAGAACAAGTTTTATGAGGAGCAGCTGAGTGAAGTGGGATTGTTTAGTCTGGAGAAGAGGAGGCTGAGGGGAGATCTTATCACTCGCTACAACTTCCTGAAAGGAGGGTGTGGTGAGGAGGGTGTTGGTCTCTTCTCCTAAGTAGCTAGCAATAGAACAAGAGGAAATGGCCTCAAGTTGCACCAGGGGAGGTTTAGATTGGATATTAGGAAAAAATTCTTTACTGAAAGAGTGGAGAGGCATTGGAACAGGCTGCCCAGGGAGGTGGTGGAGTCACCATCCCTGGAGGTGTTAAAAAAACGTGTAGATGTGGCACTTCAGGACATGGTTTAACAGTCATGGTGTTGTTGGGTTGACAGTTGGACTAGATGGTCTTAGTGGTCTTTTCCAAGTTTATTGATTATACGATTCTAAATGGTGCCTGTACAAAATGTCAGCACCAGCTGTGAAAAGTCTGCCTCACCTTGCACGTAGTACACATATTTTCCAGTTGGAACACAGATCAAATTTATTTGAAATGCTAATGTGTAGTTCTCTTCAGTTCTACTGAGGTCAATAGATATGCATCAAATTATAGCAAGAGTATATTTAGCTCAGTTCATGAACTATAAATATAATATACTGCCATGGATGTTGGAGAAAGTGGAATGTTCCTTTGGAAACATTTTTGTTTTAACTGCAGAGCAGTAAATTACTGCACAAAATACAGAGCAGTTGAGAATTCATTTTTGTGTGAAAATACAACCCATTACAAATATAATGAGGGTCTATATGTGCCTTTATACAGAATCAATGAATATTTAATGAATGTACTACATTTGTAAGTTCAATTTAAACTGTGAATTATAACTATTGCTAGGATATAAGGAACTTTTTAATATGTTGCAGTAGTTTTCTTTGCAAGAAGTTTTAAAGATAATTGTACTTCCTTTTGAGTATTTGAAATAAATGTATAGCATTGAGTGGAATCTTAAATGTATGTATGAATTTCACTGTTATTTATTTCAATATCTTTGGTCACAGTCTATTTTTCCTGTTTAAAAGGGATATGGTTGCTACGTAGTTCTACGAAAATACATAAATACTGTCGTATTTACTTAGGCAACATTACCTTGGAATCCTTATCTACACATTTTTGCTCATGTAACCAGAAAGAAAACATCTGAATTAAGGACAATAATTAAATAAATAATTCACCTGTGAAAGACAGATGTCTGAACAATAAAATCTGAAAAAAAAGGCAATGATAATATGGAAAGTCACTTTCTCAGTCAGTGCACAGTCTGTGCTGTAAACAGTTTTGTATTTTTCTTTTGCTGAAGCCTGTAGGGTGATTCTGTTCATCTACATTTAGCTGCCAAAAGCAAGGCAGATTAGGTCGAAGTGATCCTCTTGTCCCCAAGCACGCAAAGAAGTTATGTTCTTCATGTAAACAAGTTGTATGAGTATATATAGACTCAAGAGACATAAATCTCCAGGAGGCAATTGATTTCCCTTGTCTTAGATGGCTATCTTGGATAGAATCAATGAACATTTGAAGGTAAATCTCTTTCCTTTAATGACTGAGGGATCTAGATGAGGACTAACCTTTGATGGGATTCATTTTACATAATTTCAGACATTTTATTTCAGAAATCAGTCATTTAGTCTAAGACAGTCATCAAAACTCTGTATTTAATGAAAATTTATTGCCTCTTCCAGTTAATTAATGCTTTCTTAGACCTTTTTTTAGAATGAATTGAATATTTCTCGGCGAGTACATATTTCTTTCTTTTGATTATAGAAGGAATGTAGAAGATTTAGAATAGACAAATGATGGAATTAGGCAAGATTAATTCCTTCCTCAGTCATTTGTTTTTCTGGAAATTTCCATTTTCCTCTATCATCCACAGAAAAGTTGCAAACCTCTACCACAAATCTGAAGTATCAATAAATTCTAGACATTTCTTTGGAGCTATGCAGAAGAAAAGAGCCATCCATGAGATTTATTCTGTAACACAATATTTTCTTTCATTCCCATCTACCTTTTTTATGAGGTATGGTATATACCCCACTTTGTGGTATTGAAGGTACTATACAATATCAGTATCTCCCCTGGACAGATTTGCACATATGGGAGTCAGCAATCTCAGTCCAGAAGCCTTAGGAGATATTTAGAATCAGACGATACATGGCCTATGCAAAGACTTGGAGATATTGTGAATTGCTCTGTGAGGTTGTCTGACATAGAAATAGAACTCTGTACAATAAAAGGAAGTTCAAACTAGCGAGCACTTAGTCATCTAGGCTGAACCTCCAATGTTACTTGCTGGTTCACAGGCAAAAGTGTATGTCTCATGTCCTCACTGCTCAGGGCTATACTGTTCAAAAGCTGTTGGCTGCCTCTTTGAAATAGAGCTACAGGTATTTTGCAGTACACCAGCATGGTATTTCATAGGGTGAAGCGAAGAATATGTTTTGTGTGACATGGGTATGACATGAGGGTATTTAAGGTTGTTCAGAAGCATAAAGTATCCTGTGATGATTCTGGAGGAACCAAACCAAGTGTGGATTTAGCCATACTATCCTACCACAAATAAATGCTATTGCAAGTGGCCCAGGTTTTGTTTTAGAGAGAATTAACAATAGTTCTCTCTAATAACATGGGCCTTTTGAGTTGAATATGTTGGGAGTGACAACATTGTAGGATTTTTCAGTCATTAACTTGGCATCTCTGGGATTAATTCCTTTAAGGGATACAATCTAATGGATATAAGGCAGATATCACAGTCAGATGGAATTGAGTTCAATTCAGTATAGATACTAATAGATACTTTAATTCAAAAACCTAAAAGAAACCTAAATTTTCACAGTACTGTAGAGCATCCACAGCGAAGAAAGAGGCAAAAGGAAATTGGGGACAGAGGGCCTGAAGAACAAAGTGCACTGCTTGAGGGAACATTTGAATGCATAGATAGACCCCATCCATTCTCTTGAAGCTAGGACACCATAAAGTCAGCAACAGTGAATGCTTTAAGAAGGTTGTGAATCTTTGCAGGATAAATGGAAAGAACAGGTTTTTGAACACTTTCCATTCACTGCTCTTAGATTTTAAGGTTGAGAAGATAATGAGGGAAGACTGTCTTAAGCAATTAAGTAGGAAGAATGACATTTTTGAGAACAACTTTGACTATTACCAGAGTATAAACATTAAGAAAACAGGAGAGTTTAGAGCAACCTTAATGAGATGCTTGCATATAAACTGCATGTAAGAAAAGGGGGAAAATATGGGTCATCTAGAGGTCTAGTGCACTAACGAGGGAAAGATATATAGAAAGAGCCATCTAACCTGTTAAATTCATAAACTGCTTTCACAAGAAATTACATCATAGCTGCACCAGCCTTTCATAATCAAATCAAAGTCTCTCTTAAGGTCAATCATCATTCTTTATGAAAAATATCTTACGGAATTTCTGTTAATATTTACCTTTTCAGCTTTCTATTGAAAAACAAACAAACAAAACAATTTACTCTTGATCTTTATTATGCTGAGTTAAGAAGTTTGTGTTTACTTTTCTAATATGTGACAGGTTTTGTATTTCCTTAACTGTCCAAAGGAGTCTTTTCTTCTTCCTTCAGTTTGAACTTAATGTCTTTTAACACTGGGATAAAATGTTCCAGACAAAGCTTCTGCCATATTTCAAAAAGTGATATGAGTATGTCTCTAATTCAAATGGAAATAGATAATATTTTCTAAAATGTCATTTATCATTTTCAGCTTTGCATTTTGATGGTTTATGTTCATACAGCAATCATTTAACATTAAGTTGTTCTTTACAATCATTCCTAGTTCAAGAGTCCTTTGTTTGGAGTCCTCAATTCTTTTCACTTAACTCTACAAGTACAACCTTGTCCTAGATTCCTTAGGTTTCAAACAGTTTCTTCTTACTTCAGTAAGTTATCCAGTTCTTTGTGGATTTGCTTATTCCTTTGTGTCAAGGTTGTGTCTTAACTCTTACTTAGAAAATTGCCTTTGTGTATTTCTACTTCTTGTACTAGGATCAGAAACTAGAATATACATCAAGTTGTTCTCAACATAGCACCCTGAAAACCTCCATGTGGCTACCTCTCCTCTAATCAAAGACTTCTCCTTAGCTAATGCTGTCTATAATTTACAGTTCATGTACTATCAGAGCCTTCTCCAGTTTAAATGAACATCTCTTATTTGACACTGTATTACAATCTTTATTTAAATTATGATAAATTAATTTTCCACTTTTCCATTTCTCATTTTATTTTCTGAAATATATATTAAAGAATCAACAGAATATCTGATAAGACATTCATGTAGTACTTAGATATATGTGTAGCAAAACTGTAAGCAATAAAGATTACTTTAGCTTAAAATCAGAGTAAATTGTACGACTGTGATAACAAGGCAGTGAATCTAGCTTATTATGCAAAATTTTCTATAAACATATTTGGAAAGCTCTGCATATACTTAATAAACTTTTACAAAGTCATCGTTTCTGCAATTAAGAAGAAATAGACTCAGCTCTGGGAGTGGAATTCACAATAGCAGTATGTAGATGCCTATACAACAAGAGTTACATGTGTTAAATTGTGATTTATAAGAACCAACACACTATAATGCTAACTTAATTAAGGTTCTGAGACTAAACCATGGAAAAGGAAATATAATGGAGAGAGGTGTTTGAAAGTCTGTTGCCTGAATGAATTTACATTTTTGTTTTTGGACTGGAATGCCTATGTAAAATTAGGATCCTGATCCTGAAAAACAATTTTAGTATTAGACTCTTACATGACTATTTTTTTTTTGTAAAAGTAGCTCTCTTTCCAGGCAAACACCCTATGAGACATCCACTGAAATTCATCAAGCAGCTAAATTTCTTTTTGCTGCTCTGTCTGGCTACAGTGTGCTGGAAAGAAGAGGTTTAGAGCACTTATTTTTCTTTTCCATTCTAAATACAGAGAAGAATGTATTTTAAATACTCTAGCACCAATGCATTCCCTTAAATATGAATCTTTTTTAAACTGAAGCCAACAATATTCTCAGCTCTTACACTGCAATTGTCCAGACAACTTCACAATTCGAATAGATTTTCAACAGTTTATCAATCAGAATGAAAGTAATCTAGAATTTTATAGCACAGAATGTACCCAAATCACCTAAGCCAGGAACTTAAGCTTGCTTCCAAGGAATACAGGAAATTAGCAAATTATAGATGATTTAGCCATTCAGATGATTTAGTCTTAGTACATGTAGAAAAGAAATGCAATGCATAATTAGATCATTTCTGCATTAGTCACTTTTCTTATTAGCTTTACGCATATAAGAATCTTTTGTATACCTTTCTTCCTAATTTTTATCTCTAGCATCCAATATTTTACGTTGGTAACACTGTCTGGTTGATATCCCTCTGTTGTAGGACCCTGAGGTAAATAATGGAAACCATTTTTTTTAATTTTTTGTTATGTTTACAGAAATATTTGGTTTACACAGATCACAGATATTTGATGTCATTCTAACCTGAAGCAAGCAAAATAATTTAAAAATAATTCCAGTTTCTGATGGAGATTCAAGGGATGGTGACAATAGCTCATATGATCAGGAAGCCATTTTATCTACTTTTGCAGGAATCTAACCTGTCACACTTTCAGTAGACCAATTATATAAGGCCTCTGGGAAAAACTGTGAGAAGATTAGGTTTGAAATATTATCATTGTAATCTACCATACACATACAAACACACATAAGAAGAAATTAAAATTTTATATAGAAATTATTTGGAACCATATAGTGGAACACTGAAAAATGTAGGTATATTTTATTTCTAGACCATAAAATGTTGCATATAAATTAAACACTGAATAACATTATATTGGGTTTATGTCGCAAGGTTTTGGTAGTGGGCAGAGGTTTCAGGGGTGGCTTCTGTGAGAAGGCACCAGGAGCTGCCCCCATGTCTGACAAAGCCAATTTCAGCTGCCTCCAAAACAGACCCACTATTGGCCAAAGCTAGGCCCATCAGCGATGCTGGTGACACCTCTCTGATAACATATTTGAGAAAGGGTAAAAAACGGCTGTGCAGTATGTATGAGAGGGAGGGGTGAGAAAGGTGTGAAAGAAACAGCTCTTCAGACACCATCGTGAGAGAAGAAGGAGGTGGAGGGGGTGCTCCAGGTGCTGGAATAGAGATTCTCCTACAGCCCATGCAGTAAACCATGGTGGAGGAGAGATCCACACTGCAGCCCATGGAGGATCCCATGCCAAAGCAGGTAGATATGCCCTGAAGCAAGCTGCAGCTCATGGAGACCCACACTGGAGCAGGTTCCTGGCAGAAGAAAAAAGAAAAAAAAGTTGTTGAAATTTGTTCTGTATCATAACCACGACTGAATGACTAGGAGAAGGTGATTTTCTTCAGGCCTAGTATAATTTGATTACATATGTATATTTTACTAGTTACAGGAGAAAAAAAGCCATTCTGTTATGTTAATAAATGTCATTCAATATCTGGAACGTTCAAAGTACTTGCCTTGAGCTTGATTTTGAGTGATGTCAGTTCTAGTCACCTGAGAGAACCTCTGTTCTTTCAATTGCTGCAGCAACAGAGAAGGTGTTACAGCTAGCAGTCCCTCTGAATTTAAATATTCAGAGGTGAGTTAAGGTGAGTTGAGTTGAGGGCCCTTCTCACTGCGGTTTTATAGCCCAGATATACCCATCTGCAGAAAAATAGTTGAAGATACTTATTTTGTCTGGCAGGTGCCATGAGTAACAATTCTGAATGTTAAAATAATTTAACAGTTTGTAATGATCCAGTGTTGAAATTAATTTTAAAAGTTTTAAGAAATCAAAATATGTTAGTTGGTTAACTTAAATGCTGTTCAATATTAAAAGATAATGTGATGGGTGCTTTTCACATACACCTACAGAGGCATCTGTGGTAGTTAAATATAACATGTTTTTCAGTATGTAGCAGTGTATTACATTGTCAAAGTTAGTGAGATGTCTGATAGAAAATAAAGACAGGCTTGGTTTGAAAATTTGAATCTATCCGGATCTCAGTTTTGTTTCAGGTTCTTGATTAAAAATAGCGTGTAAGACTATTCAGTATGCTCTTTTGGCTCTTTTGTGGTGTTCTTGCAAGACAAGCAAATCTTTTTCTAATTAAAGCACATAGAGAACATTGCTGGTGTCAGTAACGATCATGTTTCAAAAATATTCTGATTAACGCAACACCAAATATCTGTTCAGTTTAACTCTTTAGCCAAATTGCCTTTATATTTACTACAATACAAAGCCACATAATATTTTTTGTAGAATCAGAGAATGGTTTAGGTTGGAAGGGA
>VZTL01075146.1:0-14575 GCA_013400535.1 Scopus umbretta
CACCTGTGGTAGCCCATACAAAAGAGACCAGACTCTGGGCTCCAAGCTCTTGGTACTGTTCATTTAAAGAATCTCACTCTGGAAAGTCCCAAGCCAGGCACTGAAGGTCAAGGCTAGATGTAACTTGAAGATGTTGACATAAAGCTGCTCGATACAGTAGCCAAGAAAATGTGAACCCTTTTTAGCTCCATGTTCTCGAAACTTGCCTCCATAGATAGCTAGTGACATATGGGCATAGTCACTGTTCTAGTTAGCACAGCTTTTCACAGAGCTTAAAGAAATTTTGAGTGTGCAGTAGTGTGAACTAAGACCCACCTGCTGGAACTGGCATAGGCTAGTGGCTTAGGGTAAATGCTCACAAGCCAAGTCAAAGTGCTCCAGAGCTAATGACTTGACATCAAATCATATTCTTCTATGGAGGAGGTTGCTATGTTTTTGTAATGGGAGATTTTTCCACTTTTAAACCATGGAGTGGTTAAAAGAGCTAACTTGATAATGATAATAATAAAGGCATGAGAACATGGTAAAGGCACTGCATTTTTAAAAGGCCAAACTATGAAGATATTTATAACAGTCAGTACCCTGATAACCTCCAAAACATAACCCACAACTGACCATGAAATGAATATGCTTAGGCGACTGCTGGGCTTAATCCAGTGCAAGTTGAAATCAATGGAGGGACGTCAGGGACACTGGAACGTGTCCAGAAGCAAGCAGATGAAAAGCACAGCACAGAGAGTGGTGATCCGGGCAGCCTTCATACAGTAGGCTAAGCACATCAGACACTGGCAGACCTTGCACAGGAATTCTCAATGGAAAATCCTCGGTAAGGCTGAAATTGCCTCATTTTTCAGCTATTATGGGCATATTTTTCAACACCAAGGCTAACATCCCAAAGCCATAGCTAAGTCTTTCCACAGGGCTTAGTGGGTTTACCGTGAGTCAGGTTTAGAGCAGCACCATTCCCTTCTTTGCAAATCCTGTTAAATTGTTTCCACTCTCTCACCACTGTGTTTCCAGTAAATACAGGTTAGCACGGACTAAGGAAAGCACAAAATAAAACCACAGTTGCTTAGCGGTAAAACCTATGGACAGTTTCTGCAAACCCCTTGGATGTTATGAGTGCTTGAGTGCTGAAGGCCTGTACTTGGGGTGTTTCAAACAGGTCTGGACAAGAGAAAACCTTCACAATTCTCTATGACACTGATTCTCCGTGGACTGTATCTCTCCCTCTGAGACTTCTGTACTTCCATGGACATTTTCAGTAAGTGTTACACAACAAAGATCCACCTCTGGATCTCCTAGAGGGGTCCAAAAGAATTCTGTCTCTCTCCCTCTGCCTTGGCCTTGTGTGGCCTCCAGGAGTACTGCCTGCTTGTGACTAGCTGGGAGAAACTTCTCCTACACATCTGCTTGCTTCTAATACTCTCCTCCTCCTGACTCTCTCCTAGATAGTAAAGACTATCTCAGCTGACAAACCAACTCCCCAGGAATTCAGCAGGCTTTAGATTGGTGTCTGCATGGGGACAGAATACGAAGCTGTGTTAATTTAAGGGAGTTGCTATGATACTGATATATACATGTACAGAGCATAAGATGAATTCCTGCTTGACTTAGGGAGGCAGCGTGAGGACACACTCATACAAAGCAAGACCTTCTGCCCACTGTGACTCAGCATCAGAGCACTGTTGCTTCTTGTGTTCTTTATCTTCCCCTAATATAAAAATAACACCCAGACGGACAAGTCATGAGATACTCATTGCACAGGGAAAACTCAAGCAACACGAAGATCCGTTAAAGGATGCTGATTTAATGGACACATTAATGATAAATACTACATGCACAGAGGGAACAGCCCAGCAGAGTGGCAAAGTGCTGTGCAGATACAGGACTGTCTGGTCACCAACTAGGAAATGTGGCAAATATATTAGAGTTATATGCCTTCTGAGATCAGCTTAACCTAAGCTATTAATTTTCTATTCTATCCCTTTAATCTGACTAATAATGCTAATAAAATATTTACTATGTGCCATAAAACATATGGTACAATGCTGCCTTTAACTGTGTGCTTGCCAGAGAAAGCACACATTTAAAAAAAAAAAAAAAATCAAGCAACTTATGAAACTTGGCTAAAAACTATTCAGCTGGCATCAAGCAATGCCTCTCCATACACATACATATTTCCCTCAAGAAAATGCAACTATTTATTAAATATTCTTATTGATGATAACTATAGTAGGGGCCTGGTAAACCTGGAGAAATGTCTGTCTTTTTTAAAGATCAGGTTGTGTTGTCTAGGTATAACAGTATACTGCACTTAAATGGAGAGGAAGCTGCAAAAGATGTAAAATATGACAGAATCTATGGTGTGTACCAGCTGAGTAAACTGATGGTCTTGAACAATTAAGAAGTGGCCATTATAAAAGTTCTTTTTTGATGATGGGAAATAGATGCAGGAGCTCTTCTTGTGCACAAATTCATTGGGGGAGAAAAAGCTGTTGATTATCAGCTGCTGTGCACACCCATCAGGGACTAAGAGCAGCCAGGGGCACCTCTCCACTGTCTGCAGCCAGTGCTTAACTGGCTCTCAGGTAAGGAGAAGTTTGTGGCAGAAGCAATGAAGACACCCAGCTCCTCCTTCAGGAAGCACCAAATGAACACAGCCTTTTCTATAATGCATCACTCACAGATGAGAAACCAAGACACCGTAACTTGATCAGGGACCAAATAACGATTTGCACAGAGAGCACAGCTCCTGGCACCAAGCCACACGTTGCAGAGTCAACCACCCTCTCTCTCCTCCTTGGAGCACACGTATCTCCGCACCCAGCCGAGGTGGCGCAGAAGTGAACTAAGGAATGAGACAGCGGAGGCGGGGGAAATATTTTGGTCTTCACCTGAAGCACGCAGGAAAGTGCCCTCGCGAAAGCACTTCCTCTTGAAGCTCTGAGCAGGCTCCGAGCCTTGATTCCCTGGCTTCAGCCTCACATGTTTTTTCTTCATCAGAACTAGCCTGATAATGTAGGGAAAAACGGCGAAGGGATTTGTTTACACTGTACACAGCCTCCCAGCTCACCTGTTACACGATTAGGTGGTTACATAAATGGCCCAAGGTGTCACATTCCTCACCCAGGCACCGACCCTTGAAATAATCCAGGCAACGTGACTCTGAGTAGCTGGAGGGTCTATTTGTGAGAGGATTTGCCGAGCGGGGCTGCAGCATATAGTGTTCTTTCCATTTTTATGGGTGTGTTCATCAGTGGATCATCATTTGCAGGCAGAAAAATTCAGACAGCATTGATGCAGAGAGTTTCCGTGATCCATTCCAAAACTGGCTGCCCATCAATGGGATCTCAACAACAATATCCCTCACCTTCTTTTTTTCTGAGGACCAGCATAAAGGGCAATCGATCACAACTTTGCCAGCTTGCACCCTTGTTTAAAAACAGTAGATGATGACCTTGCATAAGTTTTTTCTCTCCCACCTCTCCCTCCACACTGATCATCTGATCCAGAGCACACAGATATCTGTGAAAACCTTAACAGACTTCAAAGGGTTCTATAATCAGCCCTTTTTCATCTATCCCTTTCAAACATGTCCAGTATTTTATGCAGCATGTTGTATTCAATAAATCTGGTGCCAGTCGCCTACAGACCTCAAAGCATTTCCCAGTCATTAACAGCTCATGATAACAGAAGCAAATATTATTCTATGGCTGATTCTATGGGTCCTGAAAATGAGTCTAAGTGAGGGAAAAGGATTTATCCAGGATTATACTGAGTTAGTGCCATGACTGTGACAGGAATCCTGCTCGCTCTCCCCTAAGGCACATTTCCTCTATTTGCATACTGGATTTATTTCAAAAAGACTGTGAAGGCAACATGCAAGTGAACACCATCCCTGTTTCTCATGGCATATCCCTGAAGATGGCTCTCACATGTTGCCCTCCAACACAGTATCAGAGCATGTTGTTCAATTTTCAGAAAAAGCAAAGCACCCAGGCAAGCCTGATGGTAATGCCAGCAGGCCAACAGCTGATCCCCCAAGAGGCACTTGCTCCCAGCTATAGGTCTTTCAACCATAATAGTCCATCAATTCCCACAAAAAAGGAGATGTATAATGGTAGCTATGAGCAGAGTACAGAGCTGCACTGGTGCTGTACTCACACAACCAGGAACAGCGCTCGTTTAGATTACGTATTCCTCAGAGTGATGCTCTGTTATCTTGTGCACCATGGGCTGGCAGTTCTTCCAGAGAAGAACTCACCCATTTGTACCAGCACATACCTCAGCAAGACAAGAGGGCTGCTGCTAGTCCTTCATGTCACAAGCCAATAGGCTGAGGTCCAAAAAACTTCCCTCTTCTTCCACAGCAGTGCCACAGAACAAGCTAACCCACGACATAGGGTTCATAGCTTCCTCTCCAGCATTCAAACACCCTCCCTGGCTAACCAGCATGGAGGAGTCTCCTCATGTCCTCAAACACAGCAGTGCCCTTGTTCTTACAAAAAAAAAGGATCCAGCCTTTCATGAAACACAACTTTTTGTCCACCAAAGGACGATGTTTTTCTTCCTTTTTTTTTGTCATTTTCAACAAACATCAAGAAATTATGACACACATAGATCAAAATGAAAGATAATGTCACCTCTTACAAAGTTTTATTGGGATAAAAAAAAGAAATCTTTCAAAAAAAGCCTGATCTCTCCCAATCAATTATAAAGCTCTGGTCTGCAATTTATTCCCTGTCTCTACTAGAGGGGAGTTTATACAGAAAGAAATCTCATTATTCATCAATTTGCAATGTGCTCCAGTTTCTCATGAGATATTGGATCTAACTGATCTAGTAT
This sequence comes from Scopus umbretta, assembly GCA_013400535.1. NCBI lineage: Eukaryota > Metazoa > Chordata > Aves > Pelecaniformes > Scopidae > Scopus > Scopus umbretta. Next base: position 4,849 of record VZTL01075146.1, read on the forward strand.
ATTATTTCCCAGAAAAGGAGTAGCAAAAAAGGGGAGGGCAAGTATTGGATTGTCTGTGGGGGATCTCTTAGAGAAGATAAGTGACATGATATCTTGCAGCTGTTTCAATGGATGGCCTCTCTTGCACTTTCAAAGACAAATGATACACCAAACAGTCCAACTGCCACTAACTCTATTCTAGTTTACAGGAAGTCTGGGATTTAGGGAAAGGCAGCACATGGGTGATTTGAAAGTTGGCTGCAACTCCTGGATTTAAATTTAAGTTACAAGCCCATCTAGCATCCAATGCAAAGCTCTGGGAAAGAACAGCTTTCATTCTGCAGAACCTAATAGACCCATGTGTCTAAACTGTACCAGAGTCTCTACCTTTTTGCATTTGTTCACATGCAAATGCTTCAAGCTCTTCAACACAGGAACTACCTTTCCCTGTTCTTGTCTTTCATTTATTTACCTGTGCCTAGTCCAGTCCATGACTAATTCCTCCTGGGTCTGCAAAGGGTGACCACAGTCTATTTAGGAACAACCAGCATATAGTTTTGCTTAGCACATTTGGTGGCATCATATACAATTGCAAGGATGATTTCTTTTCAAAATATAACATTTAACATTGATGATACTTATTTCTTGAACAGTTGCAAGAATAATGCTTTAAAGTGTTTAGAAGTCAATATGTAAACTCAGTGTAAACTCATATAAACTCAACTGCTTCACCTCATTACACATTTCCAGCCCATGAGTCATTCAGAAAGAGTAAATCAGTGCCCCTAATTTTCTCAGGCCTGAATAAAATAAATCAGCAAGATGACATTAATTTAAAAGAAACCCACCATATAGGTGAAAACTGCTAACATTTCCCTGGTTTCATCAGCATTCAATGACAAAGTCTTGCTCACAACAGAACCTGACCTCGCAGATCAGCAGATTCGTTGATAATGATATTACAGCTATCTGGTTTAGTTATCAACAGCCAGAGCAAATCATGCAGCTAGCAACAGAAAGCACCATTTTCTTCTTATCATGTATCCTCTTCTTAATCTAATCACCTACAAAGCAGTTTACCTACTTATTTCAGATCAAAGTAGCTTTACTAAACAAAGCTGACACCTTACAAGGTAGCAATTTCAGATAACTTTCTTAAATGAAGCAATAGTTGGAACAGATTAACTGCAGATTTAGGTTTTAAAGACAGTGGAGTGTTACCAGAGCCAATGTCAAGGCAGTCTTTTCAATATGTGTCAGCATGCAAACACACACACTCCACGTGCTGCCACCAGAAACATTATCCTTCAAAACAGAAAGAAAAGATAGCAGGAAAAACAAGATCCTTAGAATACAGAAATGATGAGGTACTTTTGATCTGTTACCTTCTCTTCTGAATCTTGCAGGATTTTTACTTCAGTTGCAAAAAGCAGACAACAGAGAAGGTATTTGTACAGATTTCTCATCAGCAGGGATCTCCCAGACAGTAGTAGGTCAGTCATCCGCCAGTGAATGCCTCTGAGAACTGCTCTTCCTCCTTTCTTGGGTGGCCAAGAAAGCTATCTAGCTACAGGTGTTGATGATGAAGATAGAGAATGTGTAGCTTTCTGATATTTTCTTATTTTTACATGTTGAACTCCCATATGTTGACACTCCTGCATTTTGGGAGCCAAACCTACAATCTAGTTTGTGAAAACACCTTCCCATAATGCTTGCTGAGGAGGGGTGGGAAAATCACTGCCTGGAACAGTTGTCTTGAAGTCACAAGGCCTTTAAAAATCACATGGACTTTCAAAATACCTTGCTGTGTAGGATCTCAACAGGGGAAACTGTCCCTAGACTTCCTCTGGTGGGAAAGCAATTACGCTTATCTCAGGTACTGTTACAGGCCAAGCAGGTCATTAAAAATAGTTAATGACTTAGCCACTAAACCTTGTCACTTGCCCATGCATCCTATTACATTCTCTCAACACACTGGAAATAAATTTAACTAGCTTACAACAATCAGTCACATCCTTTCATCAAGGAAGAAAATTAGGGAAGTAATCACGTAAAAGATGATGATTTATATGGCCCTTTCTGACGCAGGAGCAAAGAACTGTTTTTACATCATAACAACATCATATCCTTTCAACATAAACTAATCTAAATTTCTGCCAAGCCATAATTCTCCCTTGGGCTTTTCTCTCATTATTATAGATTTTAAAAAGGAAGAAGAAATAAATTATAAAAGTATGCAGGTGTGTGTGGATACACAAGGGAATAGTCACCCAGTTTGTTCCCTATTCATAATAAATCTTTGTATAAAATGATAGGTCAGAATGATTTTCAGGTTAAGAACTGATCTCATGAAACTGGAAACTGCTATTAGCAAAATTACCCTTGGGTCAAAATTTTGGTGGCACCTGTTGTCCTGGTTTCGGCTGGGATAGAGTTAAGTTTCTTCCTAGCAGCTGCTATAGTGACGAGTTCTGGATTTAGGATGAGAATAATGTTGATAACGCGCTGATGTTTTAGTTGTTGCTCAGTAGTGTTTATACTAGTCAAGGACTTTTCAGCTTCCCATGCTCTGCCAGGTGCACAAGAAGCTGGGAAGGAGCACAGCCAGGATAGCTGACCCCAGCTGGCCACAGGGCTATTCCATACCATATGGCGTCATGCTCAGTATAGAAATGGGGGGAATTGGCAGGGGGGCAGCGATCGTTGCTCAGGGATGGGCTGGGCATCGGTCAGCGGGTGGTGAGCAACTGCATTGTGCATCACTTGTTCTGTATATTAGTATTATTATTATAATTATTATAATCATTATTATTATTTTCCCTTCCTTTTCTATCCTATTAAACTGTCTTTATCTCAACCCATGAATTTTACTTTTTGTTTTTTCCTTCCAACTCTCTACCCCATCCCACTGGGGAGGGGAAGGGCAAGCAAGCGGCTCTGCGGTGTTTAGATATCTGATGGGTTAAACCACAACACCTGTGCACTCATTTCTTCCCTTGCATCTTCTAGTTTACTGTAAAAATGTCAACCTGCTTGTTCATTTTACAATGAGAAAAAGGCAGCTATTGTAGAGATGAAGAAAGAAAACAAAGATGGCATGAAAAATAAATAAATAAAACAAAAATTAGTAACAGCTACTACTAGTACACAAAATAAAATTAAACAGAGGGAAAGCACTCGCAAAGATGAGGAGAGAAATGGGTAAACCTATCTGTGGCAATGAGGGATTCACAGGGGTTATAACATGACTGGTAACATTTCAGGTCCACATGACCAATCTAAATCTGGTCCAGTTTCACAGCGGTCAAAAGTTGGTACAATCTGATGTGACGCTTGGTGGCTGTAGAAATCAGCTGATGATTTAAATCTAATTCTTCTCAGAGGGCAAAAGTCAGTATTGTGAGGATGCTGCCCAGGAAGCTCAGAAGGTCAAGGGTTATTTACCCAAGCAAAACCTTTCCTGCTCATTTGTGCTCATCGTCTAGCTTAAGGGGAAGCCTGACCAAACTACAGAACGCTGCACAGCCACACCTGCCTATTTATTTATATTCTGAAGCTGTAGTAAACCCCACGGTTAGGTGATAAGAATACAACCACTGAGAATACACATACAACTTTTCTAATCAACTCAGAAGCCATTATTTCTGCCCCTGAGAAGAGATTCACTGAATGTGGTACTTCCTCATTCAACATTTATTGCCTTTCATTAAATCCAGATGAAACATGAAGTCTCTAAAACCAAAAATAAAGCTCCCTTCATTCCCCGAAAGCTGGCTTTGCAAACCCAAGCACACATTTACCAGCAAATTAAGCCTTTCTACCAGCACCGATCAGTGCAGTCTGCAGTCCTGCATTATATGACACAGTCATAGCTCCGCAGCTCTCCCTTTAGATGAAGGTGATGTCGTGGCTGCCCATAAACCTCTGAATCTGAACCCTTCAGTCATCACAGTGTCAAAAACCAGTTCATATCCTGCTGATTGCATGAGAAGCACACAATAGCCATAATCTCTCTCATGAAGCAGTCGATTTGGAGAGTTAGAAGGAAGCACAATCTGTGAATATTTATGTTTGTCAAAACTAGAATGCACACAGGACTCAGAATGCAAGCCCGTCTGCAAACTACAATACCACCACATTCACTTGCCACAGAAGAACAGCTCCTTCACACCCCTTCTCACCGAGCCAAAACCTGCTGAAGAAGCCAGTTAGAGAAAACAGCCTTACTACCTTACTACTAGGTTATGTCAGGGCTTGGGAAGGCGGGTATCTTCACCTGAAAATTACCTGCCCCAACAATCACATCTAGGACCTTTTAACAATGTCCTGATTTATCCTATCTTGGCTAATATATAAAGTGTAGGCAGCCAGTTCAGTTTCACAATTGTACCTCCCTGCATAATGAAACGGAAATGAAAAGCAACCATGTCTCTTCATACTTTAGTACCCATCATGTCTCAAATATGAGAGCGCCAAGGGAAAAAAAGACAGAAGTGGAACACACACTTTGCACACAACACCTGATCAGCTATGATAACCTCAGCCCATAGAAAGCTAGAAGCATGGCAAAAAGTGTCTTCTGTAGATATCAATTTGGGAGAATTACATATTGGAATTTTAGAGGGGAATGCACACAAAAGCAGCTGATAACAAAGCACTGACAACGCAGTTTCCAGGATTTTCCTCTTACAGTACTGTGAGGCTACACAAACAGCAGTCAGGAAAAAGCATAAATGCGTATGCACCACAGCATAAAAGTAAAGACCTTTCCAGGTGGAAATTTGCAGCAAGGGTGGAAGAAAGTCCCAAATGTTCCTATGGCCTGTTGACTTACGACCAACATCCCCCATTCACACTGATTTTTGACTGAGAAACTAATGCTAAAACTTCTTGCTGTAGCTGATTTGCATCAGAAATGTGGAGTAAAAAACTGAAGTCTTCTAATACTTAATGACAAGTAAAATCCAACCCATGTCACTCAGCAAACTTCTTTGCTTCTCAGACCTTTCATATCCCTCCTTATGATCCATTTCATGAGATTCTGATCAAAAGCCACCTTCAGGAAGTTTTAACGTAATAAGCACAGGAGCACTGTTTGTGTATCATAGGTTTCCAAGCTTCTCAACAAGCTCATGTTCTTAGGTTGGCTGTTGCCCCTCATCATTGTCACCATCCCTGGAGGTATTCAAAAAACGTGTAGATGTGACACTTCAAGACATGGTTTAGTAGTCATGGTGGTGTTGGGTTGACAGTTGGACTAAATGATCTCAGAGGTCTTTTCCAACCTTAATGATTCTATGATTCTATGATCTACTTCTAGGTGCATTCCCCTGAAAAAGCAGTGGACCGTGCCAGCTCTGGGCTCCACCCGAAAAGAAGGTGGTCAGAGCAGTAAACACCATCCCTGTGGCAGGAAGGGGAAGCCTACAGTCTCCATCCAGAGCTCAGCACCTGGTGCCTACCATTCTCTGCCTTCACTCAGATTTCTGTCAGTCCGTCCCCTGCCACCTCATTTTACCATGTTTCTCCTCCAAGAACTGAAGCAGCAGTAACACATGCAGGTTCTGCTGTGCCCTATCTAGAATGCAGCTAGCTTAACTTGCTTCTTTTTGCCAGCTAGCCAGAAAGCATTTGCATTTTCAAGCCACCAAATGCAGTGACTTCACAGAAAAGAACAAGTATTATCCAGCACTATTCTATAGCATTAATTATAATACAAATCTTGTTCTCAGGCTTATTTGCCTCCTCCCAGGCTCATACTGGTGCCTGACTTGCACTTCACCACGAATTCCCATTCTTCTTCACCACTGAGGGCCAAGTAGCAATTTGATGGACACCAGGGATACCACCAGCAGGACAGCCTTTCAAGCCTGTTGGCGTGTCAAGAGCTATTGATTTTATTAGTGCCTCTGGCAACTTAGAAAGGACAGTCTCTAGGGTTTTGTAGCAGGAATGCAGTTCCGAGTGGCTGCTAACCTGGCTGCCTTGCTGTGCTCTTGGAACAAACTCTGTGGATGGAGGACGGCGAAGTGACGCCGGGCACAGCTCCAGCACAAGTAGTGGCTGCAGAGGTTTGTCTCCCTGCTGCAGGCAGGCTCATGAACCAGAGTTACCTGCAGAACCTACCACCCTGTGTCCCACAAGGAAAGTAAGTGACCTGCTTGTTTTCCTGGAAATTGTCTTTTGTTTCTCTTTGAAATTATTAAGTCTGAACACTGTTTCTAAGATCAGATGAGAGAATGAATTCTATAGGGTAATACACAGTTCAGACTAACATCCGAATGCATCCAGTAAGAAAAACAAAATTCTACTTGTAAGCTTGGCATTTTCTTGTGGCAGCAGCTTTTTTGCTGCTTTTTGAGTTACAGCTGTACACAGCTATTACTGACCAAGTGCTGCAGACCACTTAGCAGCCACCACAACTCTTCATATGCCTATTCTGCCCTTTTCATTTAGTTTGTTCCCTGTTCAGCTCTTAAGGCCTAGTTGTTACTATAATAAGAGTAGTCCACTCTGGAGACATGGTGGAGGTTGCATAGCTCAATATGAGACAGTTTTGCACTAGGGGACCACATAAAGCATGGGAAAACATCCACACCTAACCAGCAAACTTAAGGGACATCTTCCCAATTACGTTCCTTCTAGGCAATAGGATTTATATTTCAATAGGATTTATATTTTTGCATTCATAATTAGACACCTCACGGTTGCCAGAGAAGGACAGCAATAAGCATTTCAATTTACCTTACAACAGAACTAGAACTTAAATATACATGCCTAAGTATGATCCAGACTGGCAATATGAGAAACCTTGGCTGGAGGCAGGAGAATGAAAAACCCTCAAATCATCAACTCAGAACAAAACATGTGGAATGCAGGAACAACCTCTAAACAAGCATAGTGATACCGTATTTTGTTTTAAATTTGCTGAAAAAAATGGAACCACAGCTAGAAAACTCAGACAGATGGATCTTCTTCTCTGACAAACCAAACTTGGCTGAAGATTAATAATTAAAAAGAATATTTTTCCAGCACCCTAAACCATTAATTTTTCTCTTCATTAAACTCACACTAATATCTGCAATTGTTGTGCCAATGGTAGTTCTTACTTCTTTGATCCTGTACTACAGATTGTCAGCAGAGATTTTTACTAGATTTCTTCCTTGCCTTTGGTAACAGAATGCTTTTCATCTTGTCCTTATGTACAGAAAACATCCTGAAATTCTGATGGTTGTCTACAAAAAGTGGTGGTTCTTCCTCCAGTGTCAATGTAACCCATATTCTTCCCAGTTCCTTTCACTAAATTGCATGTCTAAGGGAAGATTAGGACCTACCACCTTGACCTAGCAATAGGTGTAAGTTTTGTGTTTAAGCCCTGTGCTGAATCAAGGTCTAAAAATGTAGTTCTCCACCTGTGGTCAAGCAGGCCTAAAGAAAGGAAAAGAAAGCAGGAAGGAAGAAAGCAAAGAGAAAGAAGAGGAAATACAAAGGAGGAGAAGGAAGGAGACAGAAAAAGCAAAGGAAGTAGCAATGAAGAAAAAAAAAAAAAACAACCGATTGGTTAATAATTTTGTTGTATTTTATATGTATTTCAGTCTGTGCATTCTGCAACATCTTCTTCGTTTGTTTGATTGCTCACCTCTGTTAAAGGTGAGGTTTCATTTCCATGCCTAATCTAACACAATATTTGTAACAAGAAGCATGATTAAGCAATCACTGGGAAATCAAATCTCTCTGGAACAGACAGATGATTCTTTAGAAAGGAAATCACAGTAGGCCCCATGAGAGAAGTAATTCCACATTCAGATTATTTTACATATCACCATTACAATACCCTGTATTGTTTATGCCTTTTATATGAGAACTGGAAAGCAGGGAGAACATAATCTTTATAAATTCCTTTAAAAAGCATATAGTCAGTTTTAAAATAATCATCTGCCATGCATGCTGTATGACGGCTACAAGTATGGTGAAAATGTTTAAACCATACTCTTGGCCACAGGTACACATTAGTCAGGAAACAAACATAAGCTGTGACATAGCTGACCTTCCAGCATTAGCTTTTATAAAAAAATTTTAAGCATCCAAAATGCAAGTAAGGAAATGAAAGTTACTTCACTTATCGCCTTTAAGTAGGATGTGTAGACACTTTTGAGAATGCTATAAGGTGCCTCTCTGCATCCTTAGGGATCTAATTGTGTTTGAAAATGTGATATCCCTCACTTAAAAGAGGCAGGTTCTGTAATCAGGCTGCTGGGAAGGTGAAGTTGCAAATGTATCGGTCTCTTTGTTCACCTTCTATCTTGACACAGGCTTGTGATGTTTTGCTCTCAATAAATCACTTTCTTCTTTTAAAACACAGTCTCTCTCTGTAATGTATCACAGTGTCAGTGGCTGATTGCTCGGTGAAGATTTACTGTTGAGCTCATCTAGATTGCTAAAGTAAACTAGAAAGATACCTCGGTCCCAACCTGCAAGAGCTCATCAAAACCGAATTGCACAAGCATATTCCTTTTTGACAACCTTTACCTGGTAAACCTTTGTCCTCCATCCTTCAAATTTATCCTGTCATTACCTTCTCCCTTTGACCTAGATGATATCCCCTCTCCTCTCTTCACAAAATACATGTTTCTCTTAACCTCTACCCAATTCTGCCACATTGTCATTTATCATGCTCAGCCTGCCCAAGCAGACTCTTTGGGTGTGACTCTGGTTTTCTTTTTTTGACTTACTAAAATGTGGGATGTCCATCCCAAAATCTCAGGACTCCACGGAGTTGCTCCATGGGCTCTACCTGGATCTGGGTGGGGTCTCAGCATCAGCAACCACTTTACTGAAGGAGCAAGGATTTTACATGCCATAAAATGCTCAGACTGCAATCAGGAAGAGGTATGCAGTGTCTTGCTGGTCCTCTGTTGTGTTGGACACATTCCCAGCCAGACAGCCTGACCCCGTAGGGTGATAATCTAATTCCCCTCACTCTCCACTTCCTTGCACTTCTCTCATTATCACAAATCCTGCTCCTGCTTTGAAAAGCACAGTGCCCTCAGAAGTGCAGTTTTCTGAGTGACTAACTCTCCAAGGCAACTTTTGAAGAACGCCATCTAGATTGCTCAGAAACCTGCACCTCTCCAGAAAGCCAGGAGCCTAAGAAAAAACTCAGTATCTTTTAAACCACTGAAAAAACTTTGGCACCTCTGGTATAACAACAGCTGCAAGTTACAGAGCACAGAAATGTTGTGTTTAGACGGCTGCACTGTCCTGATGCAAGAAGGGCATTAGATTGTCCTTCCTCTGAGGGCTTTGGCTGCCAAGCTGACTTAGACATTCAGAAAATGAACTGAAAATATGTCTTTCTCATTCCATGTAATAACAGTCTTACCTATCAGTCTGCAAGTAGACTAAAAGCAGTATAACCACAGAGATGGGCAAAGACCATTATTTCATTACTTTGGGTCGATCAGAAGGGAGTATTCACTTACACAGCCATGTCACTAACTGACAAACACATAAGAGACAGTTTCCCACTCCTTAGCCCCTACATTTGTATCCCTCTTCAGCCTCACGAATTCCCAGTTTCTAAACTGGGATGATCTTCAATTCAAGATCCTAACAGCAGTTTTCGGGTGGAAGACTGAGCCCCAGACACAGCCCAGCAGCAGCCAACACTTTGAGATCGTAAGAACTCATCTCAAAATGCAATCTCTTAGGATTGTTGTCTCACAAAGGGAGTTCGTCACCCGGTGTG
>VZTL01075149.1:0-22628 GCA_013400535.1 Scopus umbretta
TTGAGCTCCGAGTCTTTTATGTCAAGTTGTGGGAAAGCTTTTGTGACACCATTTCACATGTTCTCCTCAAAGCTTGTGGATTATCTTTGAGCCCATGTAATGCCACCTCTGAAACCAACCTTTCGCTCCGTGCATCCCTCTTGGGGAGATTCTTTGAAACAGAAACTCCTGAGTAGTAACTCATTTCTTGAGCTCGTTAATCAAGTGCATGCAAAAGAAACGTGCCGATCCCGTGATCAGCAGGGTCCACTAGCAGTTTTGCTAGAGACGGTTTCTGTTTTCCAGATTAACTCACTAATAAGTAGCTGTAAGAACAGCAAGACTTTCCCCTTCCAGCACAAGTCCTATGAACAGGCACTCCAGTTTTAGTCCAACAAAGCTGTTCCAAGCGTCAGATGCCTTCCCTGCAATTACCCACAGTACACAACAAGAAGCTAAGCCTACTTCTCGGGAACCTGTGCGTTACTGCATTCCTGCATCACAGGACTTTTATTTCACGGGAGGACAAATTAACTTTCCGTGATAAAACTGTAGCAGAGCAGATGTGTGACTTGAGTGACTTGGTCCGCCTTTGGCTTTCTTCTGTCATGTTTGCAGGCTCTGACTGATTCTGGGATTTGCCTGGTGGTGCTGAAGACGTGAGGGAGAGAGGTAAGAGCCCCGCGTGGCTGTTGGTGCCTGCGCTGGGGCAGCTGGCTGCAGCCCCTCAGCCGATCGAGACCAGGCCAAATGCATTGCCACCCACGTGTCTGCCGCTGCTGATTCCACCTGGGATCTCTACAGCAGGGTTTTACACACAAACCTCTTATTTCTCCACTCAGCACCCAGGGGATTACAAAGTTAACTCCGCAGGAGCAGTCGTGCTAGTCTGAACCACCTTACTCTCCTCGTTCTTGGTAGAAATTTTGCTTAATTGACTATTGAAACATTTAGCTCTAAGTTAAAAAAGAGAATGAAAACCTCTGTCTCCTTTCTTGCTCCAAGAAAGTAACTTCCATATACCTTCTTGAAGGAATGAATAGTATGGGATGAAAACGCCTACCTGATTTTTTTCCAGGATCCCAAGCGTCAAGTCCTGTTCCATGTCTGTTTACTGTGCGCGCTTGCGGTGTGAAGGACTCTTTTTTTCTCCTGCTGGTTAGTAATTACCTGGTTAGGCATTGTCGCCGTAACCCAAGCCTTCAGACTTTCTGCCTTTAACTCTTGCCACTGACTCAGTTTCAGAGCAATGTGAGCTCAGGCCCCTTACAAAAACCCCCATGGTCCAGCAAAGACAGGATCAGCTTTCCTAGCAGGGATTCCAGAACAGCTCCCCTGCATTTGGCCAGGCCAAAGCCCAGTGGAAAGGAGCAGGAGACAGCTGTGCCAACCCTTTGCCTGATGGTGCTGTGGCGGTGCTTGCGCACTTGGCATAATCAAGGGGTCAGTGCTCAAAATTTCTTCTCCATTAGCATCCTAACTGGCCTAAAGCCTGCTACAGAGCAGGCTGAATGCTAAATAACCTTCTGTGGCCTTGAGAAACTCACTTAACTATAGAGGCTGGAGGCCCCACACATTTAGAACATGTGTGGTAATAAAAATTACAATATTCAATGTATTATTGTGAGGTCACCTTAGCAAAATCTCCCTCAGAAGGTAAATCCACTGAGGTTCCTACTTGCTCACACTGTGTCACACATGAATTTTAAAGCATCTAAATTAAAACGTAAATTTAAAATAGCTTTTAATTTTCTCTTTGGTTTCACAGTCTGTGAGGGGGAAAAAATAGTCAATTACTGACCATCTTGGAAGAGTTATGCAAATTGGATGCTCAATTACCCAAAATAGATGCTCTGATTCTGCTTGGGTTGGAAATCCTAAAGAAAAGCAATAACAAAAATTCCCCCCTATTATAAAGGCAGCAGAGTCAGTGGATTTTACACTAAGGATAATGAACTCTGCATTACACACCACCTACTATGGTGCCAAACACACACAGTATTGCATAGCAAACTAAGTAGGATCCCAAGATACTGGGTCTGGATAACACGTCTGAAATATGGCATTAGTAATAGCCTTTCCCCAGAATCTCTGCCAGATGTTAGCTCTTTAGGAAGACCTGAAGATGCTGCTGCTTTCCCAAGTCTTGAGAGATGCTCATTGCTCCCATCGCTCCTCTCCTGATATGTGCTGCCCAGATGGCCTTTTGGGAGCAGGGTTTCCCACTGAACACAATGCAGAGGCAAGCACCGTTGCTAATGTGGTTTGTAGTTCGGCACACTTCCTTTGTGACAGGAACGAATATAGTTAAGAAATGGTGTGGGAAACTCAGAGGCACACAAACTTCCATAGCCTTATGTTAGTAAGTCATTTAGAAAGCTAAAACGCTTGGGAGCAGGCACAGAGCAATGCTTCTGAACAGAGAATGGGAAAGACAGGAAAATGTAGGAGACTCACTTAGTGCCGACCCCACAGACCGTCCTGAGGGGACAAATAAAATGGGTCCAATCCTAAGGGCCTTACTTGGATCCTCACTGAAGTCAGTAGAAACTTTGGACTCCATGAAGGGTGAAGCGGACTGCTAGATTTGGCCTGCAGCTTTTGTACCTCCAGAGCTATTTCCTGATCTCCGGTAAACTGGTGTAAATACAAATTACCTCTACATCTACAGTGGAATCTATCAAAATCCTAATCAGCAAAATTTGAGCCTGAATTTTCACCAGCCAAATACCAAGACTAGAATCTGGTCTATTGTTTCCCGTTTCTTTCACCCAAGCAACACAGAAGAGTTTAGAAGTCGTAATGAAGAGAAGAGCTTCCCCATAGTACTACTGGTGTAAAATCTGATCTAATTTTCTGAAAAGCCAAGCCCAGCTCCTATAGGTCTATATGGGTCATACAAAAGTATCGTGATATCCTCACGGTCCATCAGAGTCATCTTTTCCCCTTAGCACTGTGCAGCAAAGGGGCGCAAAAATCCCATTGCAAAACCGCAGTGATGGCTGCCTGAATGGGACCTGCATTGGCTGTGTTTCAAAGCTTGGGATTTCCAAGGATTTGCTCAAGGAAAGCACGCCAACTGACACGCGGAGCTAGGGGGTCGGTGCCCTGCTGTACCATTCTGGGTGATGTGCTGCAATGGTTGCTGTCATATTTGAGCAGGCCAGCCTTTGGTAAAAAGAATAGCAAGACAGAGGTACTGAGCAACCTGGGGTGTGGGCAGTCTGACTGTCAAGTGACACCCGGTAACAGAGTCTCTTGGTACCTGTCAGCAATGCCATGGATGGTCCTGGCAAAAAATCACACTATTCTTCTGGGCAAAGCTGAACTGAAGCAATGCCACCTACAGCAGAGGATCTCCAAGCTGGCAGGAGGAAATTGGTCCTGTATTTAAGCCCCATACTTAAATTACAGCAAACAGCAATTCAGATTAACATGCCAGGGCAACTGAGGATTGGAGGAGCTTCTGTGTCTGTTTGCGACAGTTTGCATAAGCTTCTGAGCAGCTTGACTAGTATCAAGGGTCTGTGATTCCCAGGACATATTAAACACATCTGGGGAACTAAAGAGGCAAACGGAATATGGGGCTCAGAAGTCTTCGTGCGGGCTGAAACTACCTCTGCCGCCTTTGGTGGGACAATTTTCTTTGGCCTGACTGGTGGGTGAGCAAGATTCTGCTCCTGCAGCTCCTTTCCCTCTCATTTCCTCCTAGCCCTTCCTCGCTCTGCTGCTCGGCAGTCCCCTGTTTGAGCCTGGCGCAATTTCTGTTTGTCTGCATAGCCTCCCTCGCTTTTTTCCTTTTACTCGGGGTTTATTTTCCCTTCGTGAAGTTTTTATAATCTGATTTTTCGTTCTGTCAGTCTTTTCCCCTCTGTCTGTCACAGGCAGATGTGGTTGGAGGACAGGAGTGTCTTACAGACCCGCAGACTGTGTGAGTTTGGAGTTCCTTCCAGTTTCCCACACTGCTCTCCTATTCACTGCATTCAGGCAGAGGATAAAGGAAGTGTGCCATGCTACAAGCTGAATTAGAAATGGTGTTTGACTTCCCTTTGTACTTCACAGAAACCTTGCTCTGGGTAGACCATCTGCATAGCACTCACTGCGGAGAAAACCATTGATCAAGGCCTGTCAGCCCAGCTGGGGGAACTTGGGAAAGTAATTCCTTGTGCCACTTCAGTTCTTTAGGGCTTAACATCTGGCTGGAGGGGGAGGCGACAGTTGATGGTTTAACAGTCTTGCTTCCTTTCAAGTTTGGGATGCTGTTTTGATCCCCAATAAGCCTTTCTGAAATCCTGATTTTAATAACATGGAAAGCATCCAGAAGACTAGGAATAATGCACTGGCTTTGCATTTTCAAAGTGCTTTACAAATACCAGCTAATGAATTCTCAGCAGCCTCCTCTGTGAGATAAGGATGTGTTATTAGCAATGTTTTACAAAAGAAGAAAAATGAGGCAGGAGAAAACCAAAATTCCAATATTTCAAATAGCCTACTGGTTGCAGTGCTTCCATTGCCAAGGGGCTATTCAAGACATCTGGTTTGCAAAGATGCTCAGCACCCACTTTTGTTTTAATTAGCTTTGGCATCTCTGAAAAGGAGCCAACTCCCTAGCTTGTGGGAGAAGCTGGATTACCGGCCCGGACCACACTCGCAGCCATGCACCACCTAGATAAGCAGATGCAAAAGTTCTCCTTTGTACTCCAGTTCAGTAGTGGTTCTTGAAAATGCTATTAGTACAATTTGTTCAAGCCCATGAAATGGCTGAAAAGGAAGATGCACTCAAATCCTTGATCAGGAAATACTTAATGATCTATTCAACAGAAATTCACTTGATCTCTCTAGGAAGTAAGCTAAGTTTTAATTTGTTTATTCATGCTCCTGAAGACCTAACCAAAACCTCAGCCTTAAGCTGCAGCTGTCCTTAGTCCTTGGGCAGATCTGTCTGTCAGCACCATCTAATTTTGATCAGCTGCCTCCCAGCGGTTACAGTTGTTCTGAGCTTGGAGCTCTTTGGAGGAGAGGATGCAGTGTGCCCGGAATTACATGAACTCTCCGAGTTTATACGGGAATTTCAGGCCCTAGACATTTGGCCAGGGTAAAACCCGTGACTTACAAATGAGAAAGGAGCCATACTGCTTTAGTTAACAAGTCCAGTGCCATCTGCAGCTACAGTGTGTGCTGATCACTGGTTGTGTGCAAAGGGTGTCTGCACAGTCTCCTGAGGGCAGCTCCTGGGGACTTCATGCCAGATTCCCAGTACCTACTGCTGCAGATGATTGTAGGGCACGGTTTATGCCACCAGCTACGCTAGAGATGTTCTAGGGGTCCTGGTCCTATTCTGAACCCTCTCTAGACTGTTTTCTTCAGAGCCTGGCTCTGTTTATTGCACTAGATTCCCCTGATCCTGGCATCTGACAATGTGCCTTGCCCTGTGGCATGGTGATGAAGGCATCCAGCTCTGCCTTGTATGCCTTGTGAGGACCAAGGTCTGCCAGTTCTTGCGTGTGCCGCTCTGCTAGTCCTTTGCCTGGCTCAGAACTAGGTTATCTAGCTTTTGAAAACCCGTTCTTGCCTGCCAGGCAGGTGCCTGCCTCTATCAGACGTGATCTCTTCATTCTACTGCCAGCTGAACGTGGCAAAGATGTTCCTCAGTCCTCCAAAATCCACCTGCCTGGCAGGGCAGGACCTGACACGGGGCCCCAAGACACTTTCACCAGGCACACGTCCATTGTCCTCTGCAGCATGGTGACTGACAGCCACCAAGCATGAGAAAGTGGATTCCGGTAGGAGTTTACATCCCAAAAGTCAAGGGAAGCTCAAGGGAAGGAGAGAAATTCGCTGGGGCATACGGGAGAATCACCTTCAGCTTACAACCTTGTTCCCAAGGTAGGGAGCAGTCAAATGAGGCTCAGGGGACGCCAGGGAAGTCTGTGGCTATTATCTCCACCCTGCACTGCTGCCCTAGCTAGAGTTGAGTGATTAAATATCTCACACATGCAGACAGGACTAATTGCTGCTTTTATAAGGTGAGAGGTGACTGCCCTCCTATCTGGCACAAACACACCGTTCCCATCTTGTCAATGACAGCAAGTGGTTGTTGGGGCCAGACCTCACGAACCACACTCTCAATTCTCAACCTGCTCCCCTGAAATATTCTCTCTGCAGGATACCTTCTCCTTGCCAAAATGCTTGGCAGCACTGTTTGGTAAGTCTTGTGATTTTTATCATGAGACTCACAATACTTATGGCCTTCAGTAAGACTTCACGTCCAAGCCTCATGATTCTATACAGAGAGAAAATTAATGATATCAATCCAAACAAAGTCCAAATGCTCAACAATCAACAGGTAAGTAAAAAAAGAAAATCCATCAAAGTACTTCTATTTTTATTAGAAACATCTAAGTGCTTTTATTAAATCCCTATGACTTTCAGTCTGTTTCTTGAAGCCCAAATTTTGACATGTGGAAGGTTGGCAGTAATGCCAGATCCTCAGAGATGCTGAGCCCGCTGTCAGAACTGAATACCACCGTCTTCCAAAAAACCCACCCAAAACAATGAAGGAAGTGCACAAACTCAGCAGCTTCTGTGTTTGCTCCCTCCGCTCCGTTGTCAGTGACAGGTTGTTCTCCCTTGGCCAGAGCCAAGTAGCTGACTGACTGACGGGGTCTGGGCATGCCAGAGGACTTTCGGGGAGCGTGTGCTCCCACTGAAGCCCGCAGTATCTGGGGTGCTTTAGATCAAGTCCCCAAACCCTCTGGAGGCGCGTGTGAGAGAACTGCTGGCGCTCAGCCCTGCGCGTTACTGAGATCATGGCTAGCGTAGCACTGACTGGCGGAACGACGGAGCAAGGTGCTGCTGAGTGCCCTGGGGAAAGCAGGAGCACAGGACACACTCCGTGCTTGGTTCATATGGGGTTTTGAAGGAGGAAGGTGGTAAACACATAACATGGTGGCTCCCGCAAAGCCTGCTCCCAGGGCAATGTGTTCCTTTGAGACATAATTGATTCCTGCCATCAGGCACCAGCCTGCTCTCCCCCGGGGTCAGCGCTTTCCCACATCCAACCCCATTATCCCACAGACCATGCCTTTTGTACAACACACTCCAGCTATTCATGTGCAAAGCAGCTGTAATCCCCAGACCTTTCAGAGTCAATATACCAGGAAATAATAAATCCCTCTTGTGCACTCTTGAATATGCTGAGAGGTGACTTATGGGAATTTCAGCTGGGCAGAAAAATAATAAATTCTCCTTAATTTTTAATTATTTGGAATGCTCGCTGTAGAGATACTATGTCATTAGTGCATGACTATTTCAGGGTCACCCACACATGCAGCTATAGAAATTGCTTTTGCCTCTAACAACCCTGAAAATGCAGATCAAATTGTCTCATATGTTTCTTAATGATCAAAGTCCGCTTTGCTTCACTTATGCAC
Organism: Scopus umbretta; assembly: GCA_013400535.1. Classification (NCBI taxonomy): domain Eukaryota; kingdom Metazoa; phylum Chordata; class Aves; order Pelecaniformes; family Scopidae; genus Scopus; species Scopus umbretta. The sequence goes on from VZTL01075149.1 coordinate 7,413, forward strand.
CTGGGAATGGCAGTAGATTAAGCATTCTGGATCTAAAGAAAAATGAATTAAAAAAGGTTAAACCTGTGAAGAATGTATTTTACAGTAATAAAAGACCCCTTTTTGCCAGGGTTCCAATGTCTAAAGGAGGCAAGATAATGCCATGCTAATGACATTTGATGGAATATTTTATACAACAGGTCCAATAACAACATAACCCTTTCCCCTGAAGGAGGCAGATTTCACTACACTTCCACTCCTTTGGCTCAGACAGCAGAGTTACGCTTGGCTTGCGAGAGCAGAAGCAGCCAATCCTGAATAGCAAGTCTGGCAGGATAATTCCTTTATATATTGCCTCCCATGCCAAGCCATTTTTTAAACTATTTACTGTGTAGAATGTAGGATCACTGAAACACCCTGAGCAGAACATGGTAGGCAGGGCTAGGTGCACCTGGGGGGCTGGGAGGAGGGATCTTCATCTCTGACACCAAAGCAAGCAGCGGCTCAGAAGTTAAAAACTGCCGAAGGATCATTAGGGTTCACCTCAGATAGGCAGTACCCTGTCTTTTCAAACCTTATCCAAGGAACCTCCGCAAACTGAGTCACAAGAGTATGCGGACGACGAAGGGATGTGGTAATACCGCAGGGACTTGTGGTGCGAAAATCCAGGAAGCTTAAACATTGGGACACATCCACCCGGCAGCAGTAAGGCATGAATGTGGCACAACATACAGACCCAATAGTTTCATCAAGCGTTCGAGGATAACAATTTCCACGCAGATGTGTCAGCACGGGTCTACTTGGGACCCTGGTAGGTGTTGCCATTCTTCAGTGGTGCTGCCACTAGCACATTACCTGTGAAAGTGAGATCAGAGCTAGCTTGGTCCTAAAAAGCCTTCCATTTTACCTGTGTAGATAAGCAATGCTGACCACGGGCCGGCCTGAAGAAGAGACAAAAGCCCACTTGAGATCAGATCGCACACAGGACAGATCCCGCAAGGCCCTGCTCTCCAGGCAGCCCTGAAGTCAAAGGGGTGTCCCAGGGAAGAAGTGTCTCTGCCAGGCTCCCAACAGATGGGGAGAAAAGCAACTCCTCGGCGAGTTAGCGAGGAGGGGCCGCAGTTAGCACGGCCACCGCAGGCAGAGGAGCGCAGTCCCCAGGGACGCCCCTTCTCCACTTTGTTCTCGCGGGTGTTCAGCGGCATCCCCAGGTGGTGCCCGAAAAGCACGAGGGCCACTTCAGCCCTGTCCCCACCTCCCTCCACAGACACGGGCTCAGCTCCCGATTCCAAGAGGGCTCTGTGCGAGAGTTTAGCCGCACCACTCCCATTTCCCAGAAGAGCAAACTGAGGCACGGTGAAGCGAACCAGCGGCCCCCGGCACAGCCAGTGCTGCAGCTGAGCTCGGTATTCCTGCTGGCCGCCCCTGTGCGTGAACCGGTGTCTCTGCCCCCTTGCCCATGTTGCCCCTTTCTCCTGGTGAACACAGATCCCTGAGAAACCCCTGCCTGTATGGTGAAACGTGCGCTGTTCAGCCTCACTCGGTGAAAAAGCCGTGCGAGTTCATCGTGCCTTGACAGAAGTGCAGGCTCCACAAAGGAGTTATTAGCACCAGGCGGTGTGGGTTTGAATTTCTCTGCGTTTCCCATACTTTTCCCCTATTGATAACATTTCTTGTTGGCACAATAGAAGTGTGCCTTGCAACTACTCACAACATTAGTGACGGTGCTTGAGCCTGAATGATTTAAAGGGAAAGAATCCAACTCCCAAAAGACCATCTGGCTATCAGTTATAATACAGCAATAAAGGTCAGGGCTGCTTCTCAGGAGTTGGGAAAAAGATGGGTTTTGACACTGAAGAGTCTCTTCAACCAGCTTGCTACATGCCTACCAGTCAGCTCGTAGCTTCCAGGCCTGCCACCATTGCTCCCTTGCTAGGGAAGAGATAACACAGGACACCAACTTCTGGAGGAAGGCCAGCCAAAGAATACAGGAAAAAGGACAACATCTTATTATAGCTGGCAAAAGCTGGGGCATGGTCTCTGAGCTGTATCTTATTCTGTATCATAATCCTTTGACTGCTTCAAAGTGTTCATGAGATGTCTTGTCTCCTGGCTTTCCCACAACGCAGGGAATAAAGGGCTCCAAGGACAACATCTGCCCTTCACAAAGAGCTAAGCCCATTCAGGCCCATACAATGAAAACCACGACGTTTCGGTGACACCTCTCTCCTTCCCGTCAACTGCCCATCAAACCCAGGCTTCACTTCGGGATTTCCAAGTCAGAAATTGTCTTTGGCTTTCTTACCCCACTGCACACTTCCCTCCACCCTTTCCCGTTTCCAGATCCTCAGCCGCGCTCCCGCGCACCAGCAGCGTGCTGGGAGAAGACACGCACGCCTCGGGCACCACGGGCTAGCCCTCAGGGCAGGCTGCAGCGCAGCTTTTCTCAGGTAGGTTCTGGGTTATTTTCCGTGCTGCCTCAAGGACTGTATCCAGGCAGAGATTTTTCTCGCAAGACAAAATCAGAATTGACCTAGAGCAGCCACACAACTTCATTCTTTTTCTTGCCTTTACCACAAAAGAAATGATGTTTGCTTAATTTTTATTGGCATTTTCACACAAATACAAGGAAGTAGCACTATCCCCATTTTCCAGATAAGAAAATGGAGTGGAGATGGCATGCTAAAGGTTACACAGGGAGGCGATTATGCGGTCTCTAAGATCTCATGTTCCGCAAACTGCGGCAGGTCCGGTCTGCAGTGGGGCAGTGTGATGCTCCTTGGTCAGATGAGAACGGAGCGCACCAGAAATCTCAGGCAAGAAGCAGAACTGACCTTGCTGAGGTCCGAAGATGGGCCTCAGCTATTAAATTGCATTCATGACCTGCCTCTGACTTCCCAAGGCCTAGGGCTTCTGGGTTGAATCTGATGCTATTCTTTAGCCCATTTAACCATCATTCTTGTAAATGTCTGTATGAAAGAGAGAGTTGAAAAGGGAAAAGAAAGAGCTACAGGGGCGACTAGGCATGGGCCCAGTTCTGCTAGGAGGCGCGTGGCCGTCCTTAATGAAGGCAATGGGAAGCGTGGTGCGACGGGCTCACAGACCTCGGTGCATGTAGAGAGAACCAGGGGTTACCGCTTCCATTTGCTTCCCAGTCCCTTTTTATTCACCCTGTCCATCCAACATCCCGCCATCCCGCCTGTAGATTCTCCACAGCATTTAGAAACGTCATGCAAACAAACCTGTCGTTTCACACTGATAACACTTTGGCTCACCCATTAGAAGTGTAAGCACTGTATGGACAAGCACAAATACACCCACACGCTGGCAAAGGGCACCTGGGAGGCTGGCTGCGAAGTGCCCTCTCTAGAAAGAGCAGGGAGGCGGCCTCGCTGCTGTTGGTTTTGCCCCTAACAGTGCTCCCCTTCTTCTTCTTTTCCCGCCTTCCCCCAAAAGCGTGCCTCCTCCACGCCACAGATGTGCCTGGCACATGCGGGGACTCAGGAATGCGACTGATCCCAGATGACCAGCTGGAGGGTCAGCGTTTTCCCAGATCCCCGGGCAGCCCTGAAGAGCCACGCTGCACACTCCACCAGGCAGCGTGGGCAGAAGGTTATTCTCTCCGGGGCATTTGCAATCAATGTACCGTGCGCTAACAGACGCTTCCCCTATTGTTCCGCTGTGTGCCTGGATTGGCTGAATGGCTGTGGGAAACACCAGCAATCCCCAGACTCACAGATCGGCTGAAGCTCCCGGACACATAAATAGAGGCAGTCGGGAACTGCCGGAGCATAGCCTTACGCTCAGCACAGCAGCCCGACGTCAGGCTCTGTGCCCAGGACTGAGAGCACCAAGAATGGCTCCCAGTAACACTCTCATGATCCACATGGAAGAGAAAGCGCTGCCAAAAGAAAAGAATAAAGTAAGTGGAGCCCTTGTCGGGATTGGAAAGGCTGGTCTGTGCTCTATGCAATGGGCTGCCTCTATCAAAAAAGTACTACACGGGAAAAGATGAGATAAGGAGGGAGAAAGTGGGCTGGGGGAAGGCAAACAGGTTAAAGAGAGATAAAGGAGACCGTATAGATTTTTAAATACGAAATTGAGTGGGGAGCAGGTAGGCAGCATCGCAAAGCTCTCCCACCAAAAGAAAGCATCTTTGAACACGTGTGCATGAGGGCATCAGAAGGGGAAATTGGGCCAGGTCTCGGAAAATCCTTAACGATCTGCTCCACCTCTTACAGCTGAGGAAGCCGGTGGTGGAGAAAATGCGCCGTGACCGGATTAACAGCAGCATCGAGCAGCTGAAACTGCTCCTGGAGAAGGAGTTTCAGAGACACCAGCCCAACTCCAAGCTGGAGAAAGCCGACATCCTGGAGATGACCGTCAGCTACCTGAAGCAGCAGAGCCAGCTGCAGGACCAAAGTGAGTGCAGAGCATGCATTGCACACCACTTAAAGCCTGCTCCCACAGGCCTTCGCCCTCCCGTATAGCCCTGGCCCCTGAAGCATGCAGGGGCTATAACATACCAGGTCTAGGCATGTGAGCAAGGCTCGTGGACTCGGGCTCTTGAAAGAAACTTAAGGCATGTCCCATGTTTTGGTCATGATCCTAACCCACTGCACTTGTTCCTTTCCTTCTTTTCTAGCATTCATTCACAAGAAACTAGAGCAGGACTTTAACAGTGGATACCTGCGGTGCCTCAAGGAAGCTATGCATTTTCTGTCCTACTATGAACCCAAGAAGGAAACTCAGGTGCAGCTAATCAAGCATTTCTGCAAAGCCCAGATGGGTGCAGATGTCGTGCACCCTCCTGCTCCACGTAGTCCGCCTCTGTCGCCCTGTCTGTTTGCCAGAAAGCAACCTGCCCAGAAGACTGTGGCTGCCGCTCCTACCATCTGGAGACCCTGGTAGACCTGCTGAACTGTGCTTTATTCCTATGTTTTGCTACAAAAACTAGAGGGACCTGTGATTTAATAGTTCCTCTTTAAAGTAGGAAACATTGCTTTCCAAAGGTGGGAGGGGGGCAGTTATTGTTTTTCTGTCACAAGAAATGAAGGTCGCTGAGTAGTTTCCCTTCATAGTGAAGGAACGTGTTTGTATCTTGCAGCAAATCTGCTGCTTTTATTGGTGGCTTCTAGCCAAAGAGAGGGCCGAGTTCTGCGGTGATTTAGAGCCAAATGCCATTCAGTTTCCATCACAGTTTTGTTTGGCAAGGCTGTTGAGCCTGTGGCTGTCAGTGGAAATCTTTCTACTAACTCCCTGGGTCACCGGTTCAAGTGCTCCATTGTCTCTAGATAATGTATTGACCTTCCTAAAGAAGGAGCACTTTGAAGAATGTATTTTGTATCATAAAGAGGGTATCGAGCCTTTGTGTTTTGAGCGAAAGTTGTTATCACGAAATGCTGATTCTCCCGAAGTTCCTACGCTATTTTTAGTATGCCTTCTCACAGAAAGTTATGATGATAACAGATAGCTCTAGGGAAAATTCTCTCAACGTCAGTATGTGCTACTCCCAGTTGAGGGATAATTGATGCCTTTTGTAAAGGAAATGCCTGCGATATACCTTAAGGAAAAGAGAGAGGAAGGGAGGCAGCAAGTACTTTATGATCATTCACTGAACATGCTAAAGAGCTTAAAAAGCTTTTATAAAGTTGTGATGTATTCATCCTGTGTGATGTTCAACTTTGGTGTCTTCACTGTACAATACAATAAAAATGGTTTTAGTCATTAATCCTTTGGTTTGAAATTATTTTAATGGCTAATAGTCCTGGACTAAGTGTGGCATGTAGACTCCTCCTGCAGGGGAGAAGCTATCAGGAGATGTCGTATTTCTGAGCCCTTCATTCCAGTACATAGTTCATATTTATGAAATTCATTTGGCAGAACCGGATTTCTGATCCTGCAAAGAAGCAACCTCTGGAAAAGCTATCAACAGCTAAAATGGAGGTGAAATGGAAGTGAGACGCTGAGAGGTGTAGACTCAGGTACTTAACAGCAACCTATTCAGACTTCAGCGAATCACCAATTTCACAGCCAGTTCATTTCCCCCCATTCCCCATTAAATTTACCCACCAACCTGAGTTCAGTTTTATACTGTCTGTCCATTTAGGAGGTAGCAACCTGCAAAACTCCTAAAAACTTCCAAAGAGTTTGGCACCTGACTCCGCTTGGGGATCTTATCCTCCTCTCTGAAAGTACCCACAACAGGGCGAGCTAGTTTTTGTTGTCTTTTAATTTTAGCACCTTCTGTTACCTAAACATGAATTCTGCTGGCAATAACAGGATTGCTTTCTTTTCTGAAGTGAAATCTGCCTGTATATGGCTAAATGTATACATAATTTGACAGCAAGCAGGGATTGAAAAAACATTTTCTCTCCTAAATTATTTCCCCATACTCTTCTTTTCTTCCATCATTTTATTCTCTTTCTCTGACATCCACCTAAGGGTCCAAAACATGCCATCAACAGGGCCTGTGCCTCGGAGCTGAGAAACTGCCACGCTCCACCAGGCTTTTCAGTTCTTTTCTCCCCAGCCTGCTGTAGAGACGGTCTCTCTGGCAAGCATCTTTTAGATGATCCTCCCTTCATTTTTTTCACCCCACCTCCATTCAGAAAACAAATCCGGTGTATCATCTTAAACGGGGACTTACAGCAGCCTGCCTACCTGCCTTGCACCAGCCGGGTGACCCAAAGCAAGCAGCCTGGGCTTCCCGTGACTTGCAGAGAGAGGGACTGTAGCAGCCGTGCACAGTCTCAGCTCGAGCCCTGTTGGGCTCTTCTGCAATTCTCTACGGACAGGCCGCGTGATTCCCGCCTCCTGAGGGTGAAGTCAGCTGCTCTGGTGATGCGAGGAGGACTGGCGCCTGTCGTAAAGGATGCTCTTGTCCTTCTCCCACACAGCTACACAAAGATGGAATGGATGAGGTGAAGGAGCAAAAAGGGATTCTGAAGGTATTTGGGGAAGCAGGAAGAAAAGCATGAGAAGGGGATCCTAAGGCCACCCTTGAGCATCTTAAATGCCAACACTCTCTGCAAAACACAGCACTTTCCCCAATAACATTCACTCACTTTTCCGTAGGGGAGTTCCCATTCATTGCTCAGTGGGGACTATTCACCTTTTATTTGCCCTTCTCTTCAAAGTAAAATTAATCCGCACAAATAATCAGTTTGCAAAGCTATTACCTAACCACAGTAAGGCATTCACTGGGATACGTGACAGGGAACCCTCTTTCTTCCAGCGACAGAGTAACAGCATTGGTCAACAATCTCAACTCTCCTCAGATTCCCTGGGAGAGATGCTCGTGAAAAACTTTGTTTCTAGCATTGCTTTTTTCCTTAATCAAAAGGAAACCTAGAATATCTGACCTTGTCAAATGGCTGCTTAGATAAGCACTAAGCAAACTGCTAAGCTGACAAGACCAAACTGCACTCAAACGCTGCTAGCTGTCCCTGGCCTGTCCTCACTCGATTGGTAATTAAGCACTGTTATATGTATGGAAAGGGCCAAAAAGCCAGCCAGCCAGGTTGAGGACATACTGCTCTACCTCATTACGCTTGCATGGATCATTTTGGTTATTATTTTACCCTGAATGCACGAGCTGGTTGAGTGCTCTTCATCTGTCTGCCAACGCAATACGGGGGGGGGGGGGTTGCTACGGTGCTGCCAATTCCTCAGGGGCTGATACCAATGCTGCAGATAGATTTGTTCTTCCTAACGAACTACTAAATAATTCAGAAGAGATATTTCTAGGTTTTGCGGTTGCTTAGCGATCTCAAAAAAGTCACTTCACCTGGCTGTGCTCAACTTGTCTTTGTCAGTTAGTACAAGCTTCTGAATCCCAGCAAAATTCAAGCTGTTCACCCATGCCTGTGCATTTTTAAATAAAGCCTCATTCAGGCAGTTTGTGGATAGGGATTTTGGGGGAGTTCGGACTCAGCCGAAATGCAGTGTGCCCCAAAGCGCACCGCAACCTGACTGTGCACCCCAGGGACTGGGAATAGAGTCACACACGGGACGGAGAAGTCTGCTGTGGTTATGTGGACGGGTATCTTCTGCAGCTAATGTGCTACCACCCGAGTAAACCACGTTGTGAAGGTCACAGTTGGCAGCATCACTGCAGTTTGTTTGAAACCAACAGCATAAACAGAAAAGAGAAAAGGAAACCCCAGAAGAGCCAGACAAACTGAAGAACTGTTGGGTTTGAACCCAGTCCCTCCAGTTCTAGGCCAACACAGGAACAGGCCTAGAAATGACAACCGTGCAAAACTCATGTGAGATCACAGTCCGACTTCTCAGCCCAGAACTCCTGCCACCCGTATTGGCATAAATCTGGAGAGACACGGCCACTGTCATTCAAACCACAAGGTCTGATCCTCATTCACGCTGAGGCCGTACTGCATTACTCTGGCTACAGTGGCGGAGTCGATCGTGCCGAGCTGTTACTGGACGTGAGGCTCACTCCTACTGTTTGCAGAGTGGTGCAAGGGAGAGAAAGAGTAAGCGCCTCCTTTTCGGGGCAGGGGGAAGAAACCAAACCCCACCAGAAAGCCTCCGTTTGCTCCAGGGAGTCAGATCCATGGCTGGTGCAAGCGCACCGCTTCTGGTTTTCGCCAGCCAAAGGCTTGCCCCCTCTGGGCTTTCGTTTACCAATTACTTGAGAGTTAAAAGCCAGACCTCTGGTTTCACCGGTCTTAGCACAGCAAAGGGTATGCCTACAATTTATTAATTATTATCACTTATAATAATCGAACGCAAAGCTTCTTATTGCTCCTCTGTCCCCCCGGCGTGACTCTCCCCTGCTCCAACACATTCCCACCCTCAGGGAAGATGTTGTTTATTATGCTGATCCCACAGCCCAGGAATACTCTCCTGACAAAGCCCCTATTAACCTCAGAGTGTGGGCCTGAGTTTCTCAGAGTTTCCCACACTTTCTTCCCTATTTATGACATTCAAAGGGACCACAAAGGAAGCGTGCCTCACAACAGCCCACATTAGTGACGCTTTTTGGCTCTGCATTGTGATGACCAGCAATTCCTGTCCCGATAGACCATCTGGAGAGCTATTTTCCCAAGGAGCACATTGATCGATCAGTATTATGCGAGAGCCCTTTTAAAACTTGGGAACGTTATGCTCTTTGACACTAAATAGGTGTCTCGAGAGGGCTTGTCAGAAAGATTTTAAACCATTTAAGGAAGGCACAGAAAAAATAAAAATCGTAATTATTTCTTTAGAAACACCATCAATAGCGTTTGTGAGACAGGCTGACATGAATGTAGGAAATGGTCTAAAATAAAAATGCTCTAAAAGTGATATAGGAAGGAAAGCTTTAAGCCATCAAGTTGTGTGCTGCAAGTACAGCCCCAGACGTACAGGAGCACCGCTTTTTAGATCTGCGGAACACAGGCAATGACATTCTGGTTTTCTGTACTCTCCTCTGATAGCCCACCTTCCTCCAGACCTGTTGCCACATTGCAACACACTGGGCTCCCCTCCACGGAAAGCTAAGTTGATTGCGCACCATAGCTCAGGGTCAACTGGTGAGCACCTACAGCTGGAGACAATTAACCCGGTGGTTCTTGCCTTAGGAGAAGCTAGGACTCCTGCCTGACACGCCAGGTCAGTCAGCGCAGGCACCGACAGTGTTTGCAGGTGTCTGTTTCCCCCTACACTCTGCAATACCGGTACCGAGCGAGAGCGGAGACACCTCCCTGTTTTCACCTGTGATTTGGAAGACTGCATCTGCACGATGCAACTCATGGCTGTGACGTGATTTACAGAGGAACAAGGCCACTAAGAAAGCAAGCCTCTGCCCACAGCATAGCTGCCGTCTCGCAAGAGCGCGTCCAAGTTTCACACCATCCTCCAAAGAAGGGAATTATTGTGTCACGTTATTTAGTCAACTCCACATGTTTGGCAATTTTGGGGATTTGTTTCTTGTAATCCTTCATTCCAAAACCAGGGAAACCCCTGCTTCTGAGCCTCAGACAATCAATCTTTCATTCTGGCTCTGCAGTGACAGGCAGAGAGAGGCACGAACTCCTCCCACAGATATGAAGGACAGGGACAAGGATTTGGATTACAAACGTCCTTCAGTGGGACAGACTATTGCACTAACAGCTGAATTTTCAAAGAGCCCAAATTGAGCAAACTCGTTACAGACTTTTAACAAAGAGCAACCGGACTGCCTACAGCACAGGGTTTTGGGTTTTTTCCTCACCGAAATCCCTGCAAAGTGCATACTGTACCCGGATCCGTAAGGAGTATATTCTAGGGACAGCCATAGTCTAGACAATTTATTATTCTGAAGCATCAGTTGGGAGATGTTGTTGCCATTAAGTTTTCAGGCCTTAATAAGCAAACCAAAGGGGACGGGGAGGGGGAGATTTGTTTCTCTTTTATCCATCAACAGTATACGGAGGGTAGGTGAAGCAGGCAAGGGGGGAACGGAAGATTTGCTGCCTTTTCAACTGAGAGAGCGAGGAGGAGAGAAGCCGGGAGTTTGTGAGCCCAGAGGGCTGTTGTTTTGTGTGCTCGCGGCAAGGCAGCGTGCCTGGTTCACCATTCACATCAGATGGTACGAGTCCGCAGCGCCGAGGATTTCCCACATTGCCCCATTCACCGCGTTAAACTGTCAACAAAAGAAGTGTGCCTCTGCGGGTCCTGAGAAGAAAGCTAACGCCTGCTGGACCATCTGCCCAGCAGTTAAAGGAAGGGATAATGCTTTAATCAGTGGGAGTTGGTTTCGCCCTCTGGAGTCCGGGGGCATTGTGCTGGGGACAGGATGGCGTTACTGAAAATCACTCATTTCGTATTTCCAGGACTGAAAATTGGGTCAAAGCTCCCCTCCCATCTCACTGTGCCCGCTGCTGCTGCACCGCGTTCCTTCCCACGCGGTGCGTGGCAGGGCCTGCTGTCCGCTCCGTCTCGTGTGACCCCTGAGAGAGACGCACAAAGCCCCGTGCGTGACTTCAAGCTCCAGTAACGGCACAAGTGCATGCGGCCAGGGATGGCCTTGGCTGCACGTAAGACTGCTGATTACAAGCTGACAAAATAATTCAGGGAACTGGTTTTGAATAGGACTCATACTCCCTGTTCAATTACAGTTTTTTGACAACCATCAACAATTAAAATTGTCACACCCTAGGGGATCCATCTAAACGTAAAACGTCTTTGGGCTGCAAAGGAGGAGGGGAGAACGGCTGGCCTATGGAAATCACTGCCAGGAGAAGCCGGGAAGTTAAAAGGGGCTTTGTAAGCTCCGGGTTAAAAACTAGTTACAGGATGCTCCTCTGCAGGATCCTATCCTTCCACGCAACAACCCTGTATGTGCCGGAACACGTTGCTATCTCTGTCCCCACAGACACAGGGTTTTGGCCCTGGCTTCTGGAGAGGAATGCTGAGGGCAGGTGAAACAGGCTGATGGCGGGCGACAGTGAAATGAGAGGTTTGCTTTCCGGCTGCGAAAGGCAGACACAGGAAGTAGGTAGGGTTTTCAAGAATATGGCTGTAGTAAGAAACAGGTATTCAAAAACTTACATCCCCAAATTGCTAGCCTACTAGTGACAATCTAGGCTTACTCCATGTTCTAGCCTCCGACTGTGCAACATGCATTAAGGGAAAAAATCTACACCTGTGCACGACTCCCCTTAAACCCGTAGAGCTCCGCATAATACAGCTGAAACAGATGTGCCATAAAGCACAACTGGGAATTTGTCAATATGGGGTAACCCTGGGCTCCACCCGGTCCCTTCCGCTTCGTTACCTGTGTTCATTGCAATACACGTGGCACCTCTACCGAGAAAGGCCAAGACTGAACAGTCACAGGACATCCTAGCACCTGCACCTACGTTCTGCAAGCGGGACAACACAAGCAAGGTAACAGACAAGAACTGACTTTTCACGGTATCTCAGCCGTCTGTAAAGGGAAAATACGTTTAGGTGCTTTACGTGGAGACTCGGGACCAGCGAGGCATTTGCAGAGTGGCATGAAATTAAATGGGACATGTTTGGGAAAGGCATCATAGTCATTACATGTCACGGGCTGCCATAGGAAAGCCCAGATTACCCAAACAAAAGCAAGGAAGAGCTCTGGATATAACTTATAGAGGGACTTTAAGCATTTAAACAATGGAGAGGAAAGTATTTCCAAGCTAACTGCTTAGTGCAAATTGCTTTAAAGGGTCTTCCCTCGATTTTAGTCTTTAGTTGCCCCAAAATTATCGGGTACTGTATTCATCTAAGCACGGTTTAATGTCAATGAAAGGGTTTAGTCCCTCTAATTCTGCACCTTTTCCTTTTCAGCCTCTCTTTTGGTCGTGGGCACAGAGCATTATCTCTTCCTGGGATCAGTCTTCTGTGCTTAATTTTACCACAGCCTGGGAAAAGGCAGCACATTGAGATGTTGACGTTCCCAACATCAGGCAGAAGTTTGATTATAATGACGGCCACGGCTTTCCCACGTTCTTACCCCAGCGCCGTAATGCCCAGCCCTATTGTGTCACACACTCCCCAGTCCACCTGCTCCTTTGGGAGCAGGGTATTATCCCCAGGCAATTCACAGTCAATTTGCCATGCTGTAATAGATGCTTTCTCTATTGTCCCGGGGCACGCATGGATTGGCTATCGACTGTGGGAAACTCGGAGTCGCTTAGGACCCATACATTTGTATGCAGCCGCTGCGTATAAATAGAGGACCCCCGAGCTCCCTTCTCCACCCGCTAACCGGCAAGCTCTGAGCTGAAACCAGCGCTTGGGACAATGGCGCCCAGTGCCCTCTCCCTGCAAATCCTAACACCCAAAGAGAAGAACAGAGTAAGTATCTGCTGCCTCTGCAAGTGCGAGGGCAAAGAGCTGAGGAGGGCCGAAGCCCTTTAGCAGCAGGCTATAGAGAGGCGGGACGGGGAAAGGCTCACCGCTGACTGTCCTCTTCCCGTTTTGTTACAGCTCAGGAAACCCATCGTAGAGAAACTGCGCCGTGACCGCATTAACAGCAGCATCGAGCAGCTGAAACTGCTCCTGGAGAAGGAGTTTCAGAGACACCAGCCCAACTCCAAGCTGGAGAAAGCCGACATCCTGGAGATGACCGTCAGCTACCTGAAATACAGCCGAGGTGAGTACAGCCCCCGACCACGCTTGCTGCCCTGACTTTTAGGCAAAACTCCGGCCTGAGCCTCCCGGTGTAACACTTCTCTCCTGCCCTTGCAGCTTTTGCAGCATCTGCCAAAAGCCTACAGCAGGATTATTGTGAAGGGTATGCCTGGTGCCTCAAAGAAGCTCTGCAATTCCTGTCTCTCCATTCAGCAAGCACAGAAACCCGGATGAAGCTGATCTGCCATTTCCAGAGGTCACAAGCAGTGCCCAAGGACTCCGGTTCTTCTCCGGCGCCCGCTTCCACCCACCAGCCCCCTGCAAAGCAAGCAGCACTGAAACCCTCCTGCAGCCTCTGGAGGCCTTGGTAGGCCAAGAGTACGCTTACGTGTTCCTGGACATTTGCTCGTATTCCAGAGGAGATCGTGACTTGCTATACAAGTCCCCCCACTCCTCTCGTGAGTAGGGAAGAATGTTTTCCTTTTGCAGAGCATTACTATGCTCGGATGTCTGCTTCCCTTCTTCCAGAAGGACTGAAACCACCCCACCATGTGGAGAGAAAGTTATTCTAAAAGAATGTGAGATGTAATCCTCCTGCTAGGATGACTGAGAGGAGTTGTTCAGAGAGGAACACCGGCTGTTCTTAACCTTAGTGAGGTTGCACGCGTACATCTGTTGAGAAAGCAGTAACTTCTAAGATGTCCAGGCTAGCATTTTCAAAAGCGTCCGTTCAGGAGGAGCCCTTCCCTCTGACCTGCCCCGCTTGAGACTCCCAAGCATCCCAAGCTACCCGCACCTGTACTGCCCGGCTGCGGCTGTAGCCGTGGGGCCCGAGGTGTCTCAAGCAGAGCAGCCAGTCCACCTGGACACGTTTGAAAACCTAGCCTTCCTGTGGGTGCCACCATGGGCTCTACAATATTTGTAGTCTGTACTGAGCATGCTCTGAAAATGGTCAAACCATAACTCGAACTATATTGAGGAAATTCCTCGGGATGTCTTGCTCGCAAAATCAGAGTACTGTTTGTGAGGTTCAGGATATGTATGCCTTTCATAAAGGCAAAAGCTCATTTTTATATCCTTATAGGAAAGAAAGTTACGGCTGTGTTGTCGATTTTACAAGAAATATTTATCAAAGTCTTTCATGAAAGGCAGCTGTATAAATTATATTTACTCTTTTGGTACCCTACCGCCAGGGGAGAACGTGAATTCCTTACTGTCCCTAGAGGATGCTATGACATGTTACATCTGAGCCGCACCAATTGTAAAACCTGTGCCAAAAACTATCTTGAACAGCAGAAGTTGCGGAAACTTTTAACAGTACAAAAATAAATAAAAATCTACTTATTAAACCCAGCAAGTTATTCTTTCTTGACTTGTTCGCATAGCTGATTTCCCTGTAGTCCCTGGGGTTAAAGGACACGAGACAAAGACTTCAGGAAAAGCAAAGATACTCAGAACCGGTATTTAACGGCCTCACCAGTTTTGTCTCCATTTGGAACCCCTGCCACGCTGTTTTCCGCAGCGGAGGGTACAGGGCTCCAAAATACCAAACCCTAGTTCTCTCAGCGTGAGACAAAAACAGAGCCATGCCTAACCAACAAGTTCTTTGGGAATTTAAACCCAAGAGACTTGTCAAGAATGGGCACGGCAGGGGTGAAGCCCGGAACGCTTACGCCCGACTCCCAAACACAGAAAATACTTCTGATTAGTTGATAAAGTTTGCCAAGGCACTTCATATTCGGTTGCAGGTTCTCGTGGCACATAGCCGAGTCACAGAACAGTCTGAAATTTAGGGAGGGAATTTAAATCTAGTTTCTTGTCTAAAGGGCAGAGACGCAGAGCCGCTCAGCGCGCGTGGACGCAGACGGACGCTGCAGGCGCACGTACGAGGCGTGAGCCAAGGCAGCCCATGTCAAGCGCCGCGTCGCCCTGGCTATGCACGAGTAAGAGACGGAGCGGGGGACCACCACCACCCGCGGCCCCAGCGGCTGACCGAGCCCCGAGCCGGGAGCTGCTTCCCCGCTGGCTCCATCGCTCCCGGGACAACTCCGGCAGCGGCCTGTCACCCCTCGCCTCCCCTCTCCCGCCTGTGAACCGCGGCGGGCCTGGCTGCCCGAGCGCCCCGGGCCCCGGCCCAGCCTGGGGGGCTCA